>JAUZNJ010096082.1:0-21820 GCA_034780135.1 Jordanella pulchra
CGACATGAAATGCAAAAAGTCGCGAGACGTCCTAGAGTCGACTAGTCGACTAGTCGACTAATTGATTCAACCCCTACCCATCACTAGATCCATACACGTGAGCTAGAGGTAGGACTTTATCCATACAGCAGTGACCACCCGCCTCAATAGAGCATTTCAGGGCCTTAGAATGGCAACATTTCACACAGCCCTAGTTAACTATAGTGTATATGAGCTGATGTGGAAATCTTTACCTGCAAAGCACGAATGAAGAGGGATGCATAGCTTTGTATCCGCAAAGGCTCTCTTGTCATCACTGTCTCATCATTTTAGGCTCCTTTGTCTGCTGAAATGGTTGTTTGGGTCATTTTGATCTTTGACCAAATGTCCTTTTCACGCTTAATAATGCTTGATTATAACTAAGTCAGCTTTCCGGCTCTTCGTACCCCTCCTGGTGTCATTGTCATGTTTGTGGCTGGGTCCTTCCAGATGCTCGGCCTGCAGACAGACATTAGGAGACGCAAGGCTGTTTGAGCTCTGACCTACAAAACAAGCATAGCTAGCAGTGACTGCTGCCCCGCTAAGCTAGAATTTAAAAATAAAATTACAGCTGTATTTAGTTCAGGTTTAATCATGTTGTTTTTCCTTTTTATTTCTATGGTAACAAGAGTAAAAACCGCTAATTGTAGTGTCTTTTTTTTTACATTTTTAGAAGTATAAGCCAGGAAAGGTTAGGGGTAAAAGGAAATCAGATGTGTTTCCTCTCTTTCTCTGCTTTGTTTTCTTATAAGACATGCTGTCATCCTGTTTCTAAATTTAGATATATGACCAGTTGTAGCGAGTTTCACTCAGTGTTGTCATCTGATCTCTTTGATGCTTCTGAAGTCCTAAATGTGTCAGAGTGACGGTGTGAGAAAATGGATCAGTCATGCCCTCTTCTGGATGGATGGATGATCTGACTGAAGTCATTGGACATGGATGTAGACAAGTTAAAGGTGGAGCTAAAGAGAAAAAAAGGCCACCCTTTTTCAATTTCTCTTACAAACCCATTATTTCCTTTCCATTTAAAAACAATGCACTTCCTGTTTGGGTCAATCATATGAAAACAGAATGCATCAAGCTCTGGGTTTTAATGTGACACAAGGTTAAGTAGATCAAGGGGTGTGGATTTATAATTTTTTTTTCAAATGCCCCCTGTGTGTAACACAAAGATGTACACACATGCATCAGTGATTTCTTCTGTCCCATACTGTCAGACGTCCTGACCCTGAATTACATGTGCCGCCTGGTGGCTGAGCTGATGAGCTGTCGGGTGAGGCCGACTGGGACAGACCCTGCTTAACAATCACAGAGATTAACTAACACCGCCTCATGTGGCCAATTAGAAGTCAGGAAAGCTGTGATGAAGACACCGATTCCCCTTCCTGTACAAATGTGGACAGACAGGAGGGACGTGTCTAAGGTCTGACTTGAATATAAAAACTCTCCTCTCTGTCTCGGCTATTCACACTTTATGTTTTAATAATTATGTAGTGTTTTTTTTTTTATTGTGATTTAGCATCAAACCCCCCTCTGTCCTCCCTACAGTTGTTTGTTTTTTCCCTCTAATTGTCGCCCTCCCACCCTGTCATGACCAGATCTGGTCTGTCATCGCCGTGTTCACCCTCTGAGGCGCCGAGGGGGGGTGGGGGGTGGGGGGAGTGATGTGATGATTACGCCCCAGCAGGTTCCTGTTTGTCTTGCTGTGAAAGGAAACGAGGGAAAAGAGGCTGCAACATATTATAGTCATACATCAAACCACTGTAACAACCATTTGAATGTGGACATTTTGAGCTCATTCATCAGCTGTTTTTATACATGATTATTATTTATGACTCAGTCTTAACTTGGATCTGTTTGTTAATAGATTTTATCTTTTTTTTGCTGACATTTCTGTTTTACTTATTATTGTTTTTACTTCTGAATGTATTTTGAACATCTACTTTTTGTTTTGTACTTTGTGAAATAATCAACTCTTCTGCTACTTCTGCTTTTTGCTTTATCTTCTGCTGTTTTTTGTTTTTCTTTTCTTACATTTTTTAAGCTATTTGTGACTTTTTGCCTTTTCTGCACATTTTTAGCAATAAAAAAAATCTTTAAAAAATACTAATTCTGGAACCAAACTACTTGAAGCTAGAAATTCCATTTAAAATCCCCTGGAGATCTTCTGTCGTCTCTGTAGCACTTTGGTTCTAATAAAGTTGTGAATTTTGAATTTTAACAATATAATCCAACAATGGAGTTACACTGGTTACACTAGCTGCTATTTTTAAATAAAGCCTTTGGAATAAAACAGGGCCGGATTATCTCACACAAACATGCAGGAGAGTAACAATTTCCAGGTGGCCTCACCATCATACTCACCATGTTGAAGTAAGAACATTTTCAACGTTTAACCAACAGATCAGTTGAGAGTTTTTAACTCTCCGACTTACCTTCTAACAGCAGTTTAAACTCCGAGCTCAGCATCTTTAGTATTTATTTGTTTATTTTTACATTTCAACACCTGTTGGGAAACTTTTTTGGACAAATCTGAAATCTCTGCCACTTTAATTTAATGAAAAGTTGCCACACAAATTGCATTTACTGTTTTCTCTCCAAGTTATATGTAGAGAAAAGACAAAAATATAAGAATCAACCTAAAGTTACAGAGCTCCTGTCTCTCCATATCATTGGAAATTTGTAATCCCTGTAAAATGGTTGAACTCTTTTCTCTTCTTAAAGAAAACAGCAGTTTTTACTCATTTACAAAACACATTGGCAGACCTGAGCAGAACCTAATGACACGTTGAAGCTAATTTCACCATTTAAATCAGCTTTATAAGAGCACAGACACATCTGTAACTGGCAGGACACCGGCCCTTTAAGATGGACCAGAGGTACAGCTGTTCTGTTGCAGCCGTTTGTTTGATCATTGTTGGTTCATTTTTAGACAACCATCTGTCCTTATGGGACAAATGATTTGCAATTTAAAAAAAGTTAAACTGTTTATTGCATTTTTTTCTTCCCTCACTTGTAATATAACTACGTTAAATCTCACAAAACATATTGCGATTTAAATTTTAAAGTCCACACTGCTCAACCGTAACGTGGTCATATGGACTTTAGGAAATTATAAATGGATAGGTGAGATAGGGTTGTGTGTAGGGCTTCAACTAATGATCATTTGATCCATTAATAATAGGACAGTAAAAGGTTCCTTAAAAAAGTTTTTTGTTTTTTTTTTTTTTTTTATAGAGTTTAAACCAGGAAAAACAAAAAAGTTTCCCTTTTTTAGAGATCTTGATAGACCATAGTGCTTGAAAAAAATGTTTGTTTTCTGTATCTTCAATACAAAATGTTTTTATTTTTATTTTTTTGGTATAATTGCTGCTCCAGGTAGGTTTATCTCATAGCTAATGGCATGTTTTCGAGACTCAAAGCTTTAATTATCGATTAATGGATGCTAAGTTAGTTGATGATCATTGTAATAATCGGATTAATTGTTTCAGCCTTTGTTGTGTGTAAAAAAACGCTTGGTGGAAAAAAATACCTCATAAAGGTTACAATTCCTGTTAACTACCCAACAGCAAGTCTAATACTTTGGTAAAAAATCTTTTATATGTTGGAACTGATTAAAAAAATGACCTTTTATTAGATGTTGCACCCCCTGCTTGCCGTAGAAAATTGTGGTTATAAGAACAGAAATCTCAGGCCTCCATGATAGCTGCGGTCAAAATAAGTTTGTTCACAGCTCTTGCAATCTTGTAGATTCCTTAATTCCTTAGTGGTGTAATTTTTGAGATGTGAAGTTTAAAGCCAAAAAAATAGAAAAATACTTTTTATTTTCATACTGGATTGTTAGACAAAGCTGAAAGTCACAATGGATTTTCTGTCTTTTCCCTGACACGTCTTAAAACGTAAAAATTTAAAGAGCCCTTTATGAAGTGGCAGATGAAGTACGCACATGTTCGTCCTTGGACCGTCTTTATTGCGGTCCTAATGCGTCGTACGCTGCTGTTCAGGCATTCAGAAGGTGTCTCTCTCTCTTTACCCGGACAGTCTGTCCAATACCCTGCTACAGGAGACAAACACTGATATCAGTCTTAAATAGCCACCTGTCAATGCGGACTATCCAGATTGGAGATGTAATTACCTCCACAGCGCTCACATCCCACTGGTTTATCCATCCAATCGTCAAATAATCCCATTATTAGCTGAGCCAGCTCTGGCTTTAGTGAAAGTGGAGCAGATCTTGAACTACGTGGGTGTTTGGTCACAAGATTATTGATAGGAAACGGGTCTCGGCTTTCTTTCAGCCCCCACCTCAGTTGTGATGCATTCACATGTGTTGTTTGTTGTGTCCTTAGATTCTAGGCAGGAGAGACCCATGTTTATTTCATACAGGACTCTATTTAATAATGGTCTGCACTAATCCCTTCTCCACAGACCAATATGGCCAGACCCATGAAAAAGTGTGTGTGTGTGTTTGATAGCAGTTGTTAGATTACAAAATGGGAAATTAAACCTTTATTGGTGGCTTTTTGCTGGCCTTCATGCAGGAATATATCCTCTGGGTTTTCTGGTGTGGAGAGCTGCAATCAATAAAAGCAATGTGGCGCATCTTAAACAAGACCAGCAGCTCCACGAGATACAACGGCAGAGAGACGATTAAAAACGAAGAAGCTGAAGGGGATGAATCCTTACACTGCCTCTTTTGTGCCTATTTTTGTGGATGGGAAATCCACAACCTTCATTGAAAATGCTAAAGATCATTTGATTAGCTGTAAGGGCATGTCGGAGTGTTGTATAGTAATCCAGGACTAGAGAATCTCTGCCTGGTGTCTTGAGTTACTTTCCAAACAGTAGAAGTGCACCAATAAGAAGTGTTGGGCCAAATCCTGATCTTAGGTTTCTGTAAAGATCCAAATTTGGTCCAAAATACATCTGGCAAAGCTTAATTCCCTTTAAAATAACATATCATTTAAAACACAAAGTGTTAAAAAATATATAATTTATAGCCTTTCTTCTTTTAGCATCCACTATTTTCATGTTCAGCTGTTGTAAAGCTGGTTTTAATAGTTTAAAATAAACAACAAATTATAAAGCTGATATTTCTAATAGCCTTTAACATCATATGTCAGTGATTGACTCGATTATTGTCTCCAAAACGACAGCCCAATGTAGATCTTTTTCTGAACGTGAAGATTTCCCAAGACTGCAGACTAGTTGACATTTTGCATGATGGGAGGAAAGCTGGAAAGTAGAAAATGGAACCGAGCTGCTGTGCATATTTAAAGCCTTCCTGTTATTTACTTAAAGTTAGACTCTCAAATGACCAATATTAATAGCAGAGATTTCTTAGAAATTAAACAGCTAACTTGAAATAAGGATTCATTCACTCATTCATCATTTCCTCACTGAATATTGCTGTTAATGTGAAAATGGTGCTTATATAAGCTGCATTTTCTGGTCTGAACAGATTGAAATGTTTTAGTTTCTGACTGAAGGTCAATAGTCGGTACTAATCAGATTAAAAACAGTCAATTCTGCTCAGTTCATTTTGCAACTTAAGAAAACAGCAGTACATTTTTAGTGGTTTCTCACTCATCACCATCCTTTATGTTCAGTGTTTTTTTGTTTTCTTTTTCCTAATAAGTGTGCTCCTAAAGATGCAGAACACAGAAATATTCAATGTCATCTTATTCAGAACGGAATCTGGCATTTCTGGGAGAAGAAAGCCAAATTAGCACAACTTTAGAAACAAGACTGTAAGAATCCTCAAAAATCCATTGTTTTTGAATCCATAAACCGATGCTGACCTGTACTACTTTTCTGCTTCTTTGTAGCTTTATTTTCTGCTCTGGTTTGTGATTTTCTGATAATCAAGAAGACGATAAAACACAGCTAGGGATGCTCCCACTCGAGGCACTGGTTGTTATTGTAAAACAGAGAGAAGTCTCAACCAGGGGATCAAAGTTGTGAAGTCTTGTTTGCATTTGGGACGACGAGTTGCACATAATTTACTGAAGCAGTCTCATATCTGCCCCAGCAGAGCCAGAGCCATTTGTTCAGGAACTTATCTTTCTTTTTATGTGTAAAGCACCACATTGAAAAAGATCATATCAACAATAAAAACTCGAGTTTGCTGCCATCACCGTGTAGAAATGGTTTATTCATGCTTCACATCAGTATAATTAAGCTCGCATTCCTGATGTTTGGAATCCCACTATGTCACAACAGCATTGAATACAGAGCTGAAATAACCTGCTTCAGGCAGCAAGTTGTAGAAAACTTTGTTAGTTTCTTTGTTGTTTTTTTTTTAACTACATAAAAGCAGTAGTGGTTTTCTTTGACTTACAGCAGAAAGTTATCACAGGAGGATTGATTCCACTATATTTTGTCCGCATTAAATAAATCAGATCAAGGATCATGATGTGTTCCTATTCCTGCTATTCATTCATGATAATGTGTGGAAAGCCCTTCGAGGTTTCCTCACACTAAACTCATAAGGTCTGCCTGCCCTTTAACTGCTTTTTACATCAGAAACATAAAAAGATTTGAGTAATTCAAAGTGTGTAAGAGAGGCTTTGTGTATTTTTGTCATACCGCCATGATCCAGCAGGGGGCAGCGGATGCTGACTGACTGCCACCCATCATCACCTACAGTGTGCTCACTGTTGCTATGGATACAGGCCCTGCCAATTGGTTTGATGCAAAGGACATTTGTCAGAGATGCATAGGGGGCAGTACTGAGCTCGGGGTTGTTTTCTGTGAGCAACTTGTATCATTGATGTAGCATAAAAAATAAATTTGCAGGAAATTAAAGAAATATATATATATATATAACTTCATTGATTTATGGATTTGTCTTTATAAATGATCCTTTTTTCCTGATTGGCATCTGTACCTGGATCTGCTGCAGGGGTCACACTCTGTTCTCTCCCTTCCTGTTCTTTAATCATTTAGACATATGGTTAAGCTCTGATCTGCACTGATGGAAATGTTAACCGTAAATAGCTGCTGGTTCAATCAATTAAATACCGATTAGCCCTTATTATCTGATTATCTTGAGCCATGAATGCACTCCTCACTTAGATGATTACTTAACATGCAACTTTGTACTGCCTGTGTGGATTGCTTAATTTAACTCTGTGCCAGTTCGACTGAAAAGATGTGATTCCAGTTTGACTTTAAACGCTTTAGACTGTTTCATCTGAGAATCACAACTCTTGGTGAGTAAATGGATCGCCAAAAGGAGAATTTCTTTGTAATCAAACGCTGTGCCTGGCAACACGCCCTGTGATGTTCAGAGATAATTCAAAAGAGAAAAGAAAGGTGGTGTTGGGTGGAAGTGGGGGTTTGTTACGCTGCATGCCAGACTGTGTATTCTACATCGATACAAAACCAAGTTCCTTGCCAAAACAATGGTGGCGCTGCCAGCTCAGACTTGGCTCAGTGAGAAACAGGCTGGCACCCAGACATATGACTGTGTTCCCTGCTTCGTCACTCAGGCTGTGCTTTGTGTTAAGAGGACGATTGTGTCTGGCACTGTCCAGTGTGCTGACTGAAGCTAGAGTCGGTCCCTCTGCTTGGAGAGCTTTTACCAAAACCCTGGAAAAACCGAGGCACTTAGAGGGTGTGATAAGAGCAGCATGTTGATTTCTAACATATTATGTCTGCTGGAATCCCAGCTTCTCAGAGAAAACTGGAATTGGCTTTTTATCAGTTTGATGGGTGAATCCACCACACTGATACTGAGATGATAGCCACACTGCTTTATGTGGAGCTATTTGGAGAGCATACCTGGAAACTGCTAGCTAGCTAAACTATCTCCATGCTGAAGTTTGTTTAGGCTGAGAATTTGAACTAGTTTGTTTTTAGCTCAAGGGTAAAACTTAATTGTCACTGGACTGTCAAAGCCTTACAAAAAAAATATTTTACTAATATATATATATAAATATATATAAATATATATATATATATGTATATATATATATGTATATATATATATATGTATATATGTATATCACAAAATTCCTATAATTTGTGTACAAAACCCAAATCTTTGTTCTAGGATATGGTGAAAGGTGTGGAAGTGTCACCATCATTTCTCTGGTGTATCCAATTGTGGTTGAGAAAATGTGATGCTATCCATCTGGAAATTAAAAAAGGGAAAAAAAATCTAATTAAAAAAAAAGAAAAGAAATGGCTAAACCCTGTAACATGACAAGAACTTCATTCAGCTCCAAGTTTTTGTTCCAGTTTGAGATCCCATGAGATGTCTTCAAACTTGTTGATTAGCCAGAAATAAACCCCTTAAACATCCTAGGGCTGAAAAAGACTGGTGTCTTACGTTTTTAATGGCATCTAAAAACTTCTTTCATTTTTTTTTAATCTTTTGTTCTAGGGTTAAGACAATTAACATTTTGTGATTAATTGACCTCCTCACTCCAGTACCCAGGCCAGAAAGCTAAAGCAATAACTTCTATATCATAATGATAATCTACTTTCAGAGCTTTTTTGTAGCAAGGGTTATATTAAAAGTTAGGTAAATGCTATTAGTAGGATGTTAAAGGTCTGTTTCCTTAATACTTCCCAAACTAAAATCTGCAAAAACTCCCTTAAAGCTTCCCATTGTGACTACAATTGCCAGTGGAGCTGCTAGATCAAGTTTCATTGAAGTTTCAATGTTTCTACAGCATGAACACAGATGTCAGCTGCCATCAGGTCCTAGCTATGCCCGGTCTGGCTCTGCATGTCTGAACAGAGACTTGGCTGGATAATCAGAGTTAAGGGGTGCTGGGGTGATGCCTGGAAAGAAGAGGGGCTTTCCACATTTTCTCGCTGTCTGAAGCTCTTTTGATGTTTAGTCTGGCTTCCTCTGATGCTCCCGATCTTTGCGTAAGACTCTGCCTCTCTCCCTGACTCTCGAATAAACCTCCCGACTGTCGAGGCTTGTATGTCTCGCTTCCAAAACCGTGCTCATTTCAGGGTGGGGGGCTTATGGAAAATCTTTACCAGGTGGGCTGTGTTTGAAGGTTATGTCTGTTCTAATTATCTAGGATGGGGAGGAATTGGGTGGGTGGTCGCTGGGCCAAATGGTCTCCAGACCCTACCCATCCTCCTGCTTGGGATTTGCTTAATTTCATTTCTGTAGAATGACTCGCTTGACTGTGGGCCATGAGCAGAGAGATGATTTACTGTTTTTTATTTGAATCATGTTTCATCTGGAACGTTGGAGACTCAGTTAATGACTGCAGTCTATTAAATAATAGAAAAACTGTTGACCTCCTGTGAATGGAAAGTTCAATATGTGCTTTTGCTTTGTCATGTATAGCGGTCTTTCTGCGATAATATTTGTTGAATATTTGACCTTGTTTGAAATTGGAGCCAAATGTTAAGGCTGCTAGATTTTAGAAGTTCAGGGAAATTTCTTTGAACAAAAATGATTTGAACACCTGCTTTCTTTTGGCTTGCAGGGAATTCTCGTCTTCTTTAAAGTCTACAGGAGTGATGACGATATCGCTGTATATAAATGCAAAAGATGATGGCTGGTTTGATTCATCATAAATTATGTCCTTTTTAATTGGAATTCCAAAAAAAACATAAAAAACACTTGTAGAGGTTTTGAATTATTGAAAAAAAAATTAGAGCAAAAACTGAAATCCATCCGTTTAAAAATGAAATTCAAACCACCAAAAATTCAATTTAAAGTACAAGGAAAAAGGTACCTGCCTCGTTACAATGAGTTGTTCTGTTTCCCTTTGTTGTAATTTGTTTAATTAGACCCTTTCTGACAACATGAAGTTGGCTAAATATTCTCGAAGGAATGTTCTGTTCTAAACTAATTCAAGGACAGATGAGGACCGAAGTTTACAGACTTCTTGCTTTGTCTTTTTTTTTTTCTCTTGAACACTCTCAGCTAAGGCGGGTGTCTTGAAGAACATAGAGGCCGGTCTCTCATGGAGATCTTTCCCATAATAACTTCATGATCTCTTAGACTTTAGGGAAAACATTTGTTGGGTTAATGAGAGAAAATTCTACAGCTTTTGAAAGGTTTGCATCTTGTTGTAGCATCACTAAAGTATTAAACAGTCAGGCATGGTGGTGGTAGTGTAGTGGTCTGGGGCTAGCCCCTCAGGACTCCTTGCTGTAGTTGATGAAACCATGATTTCTGCGTTTTACCGGGTGATCCTAAAGCAAAATATCTGCACATTAGGAAATAAAAAAAAAAAGGTTTTTTAGTGTCCTAGTCAAAGTCTAGAGAGTCAGGTTAAAATGCTGTGGAATATCACAAAAAAAGTCCTGTTTGACTGAATTCAAACACATAATAGAAAAGTATAAATACCTGGATAGTGATGTTAAAGACTCGTTGCCATTTCTCTTTTCCTGGTACGGTGCCGCCCCCTGTGTAAACCTAATGTGTTAACTGACAGAGAACATTAACAATGTGAACGAGTGTGAAATCATCATGGTGCTCTATCACCTCTAAATAATAAAGAAGCTTGGTGTGACGTAGCACATCTAGTAGATTGTAGCTTGTCCAACATTTTGGTTTCCGAACCTTGAAACCTTTGTGTGGTTCGTCTTAAAGCAAAAATGGAAACAGACCCATAAGTATACTTATAAAGGATGGTGAGATTCCCAAAGGAAATAACGAGCCAGTTTATTAATCAGAATTTTTCAGCTTCACAATCTTTAGCTTCAATTAGCAGTCATGTCGTGTATCAATATACATTTCTACTGTCAGGAAGCCTTTATTAAATGCTGGGTATTGACACCAGTTTGTGATGTGTTATTGGCAGCCGCAGAGGAACAGCAGATATCGCTATCTACTTAATCAGCACATCCCTCCATAATTACCTCTCCCTCCTTCATCAGAGGAGCAGCCCTTGAGGACCTTGTTATTCCGACTGTCGTGACTTTAAAGGCTGTCTGTTCATTTCATGAAAGTCATGTTGTTTTATTGAGACGAGGATCCACAAAGAGTGAGTGAGAGGAGCACAAGATCCACATAAAGTTTTTAGTGCGTCTCCCTGAGGTTCTGTTTGCACATCTATGATCAAAAACAGGTTGAGGTAGACTTTAATGTCTCATCCTTTAGATTTTAATTAAAAGGGGCTTTTTATGGTATTTGTTTTAGGCTAAGTATTATTTTTTTATTCATACAATTTACATTCATTGTATTTAAAAAAACTGTATTTCGATAAATACTAGATGGACAATCAGGTGATGCTACAAGTATTGTTCTAAAATATCCGCAGATCTGTTCTTTTGTCAGACTTATTTAAATTAGATTGTACAACTAAAAAAGTATATAAGGTTTCCAAGGTTTGACCTGTGACCTGTTGTTAGGTTTAGAGCAGGGATTTAGCTTTTCTACTCTCCTGATCATCTTATACAGTGTGACGAAAATCTTCTCTTTGCCTTTTAACAACATAGAGTTTTCATATAAAAAATAATAATGACAAAGATGCACCAATCACTGCTTTTAGAGGCTGATTTCCCAACTATGGTCAAATTTCAACTAATGCATACTGAGTTCTTCCTGTTTTACTTTAAAGACCATAATATAGACGGACAAAGCCATAGTTAGCCTCTGTCTTTGGTTTAGTAAATGCAGTAAGTTTGAACCCTTGTAGTTGCATATTTACATGATTTACAGTTTTTTATATGACTTGGTTTTTTGACCTTATGCTAAAATAGTTTTTTGGGATATACATGTGTACACCTGTTTGACAGCTTTTAATAAAATCAGCAATAATGAAGAATAACATTAAGGTGTAGAGAACTCTGGTATCAGAATAGTATTGAGATTTATTGATAACATTATTATTTGAATTTCTGTTTAAGCAGATTTATTTTTTGGAAAAGATTTTTTATTTTTTTTTTTTCAATAAACTCAAGTTTGACATCAGTTCGTCACTATTTGTTCTTAGATGTGCGACATTACTAGTTGCAAACATTTAGTCTGATATATTTAAATTGTTTGTTATGAAAAGTTGTTGTTCAAGCTTATTTTAAACAGCTTGAATTTTGTTGCCCTTTGAATTAAGGTCACCTCCCAAAGGGGGTCATTGGAGTAAAAGTTGATTTTTGAAACAAATATATGTCATCTCTCATGTTTATTACGATTCCTAAGGGAGAAAAAAATTATTACATGGATTTGGTTAATAAAAAAAATCAGAGATTTGATTTTAAAGCATTAATACACAGCTCTAAAGTGCATTAAAGGACAACATATTTAACTAATGTAGAGGGGAAAGTTACCTTTTGTGTTTAAGCGTAGATGATGTACTTTGAGTAAAAGCTGCTTTTTCAAGAGCAGGAAGGAAGATCTCTTGCAGCATAAGAACAGAAAATGATGTAAATCTGAAAACAACACCTTGAAAAGGTCAACTTTCAGCCGATGTGCCTCTGGAGGGAAAAAATGTTTGTTTTGCTCCTTACATCCTTTGTGCTATCTCTGAAGTGCAAGTTCTTATGAATGATGCATTCATAGATCAGGAAAAGGTCAGATTTTTCAGTTTCCAACATGATGGACACCAGTCAGTTTTTGGTCTGAGGTAACAAACAGCTGATTCCAGTCACCCACCCATTTCCACACATCATATCAAGCTACATGTTTTCAGAGATTTCCTGTGATATTTTTACATGTTTAGGTTGATTTGATTTAGTAACTAAAAAGAAGCAAAGTTTTCATCACATACTTTCAACAATGCTTTCATCATTAGACTGTGAATTTAAAGTCTTATGGCTTGACCTTTATATCAGCAAACTCCTTTCAAGGTAAACAGGGAATAATTAAAGGCAGCAATGTTGATGGGGGGGGGGATAAAACCCATTATCGTTATTGTTACATATGCTATATTTGGATAGAAATAGTAATAAAGAAGAAAACAGTTGTTTCTTATCATATCTCTGAAATGGGCTCATTGGGCTTCAGTTAACATTAACAAGATAAATCTATATTCTACCAACCAGTACAAAATGCTCTTCTACTCTGTGCTAACAATCCCATTCATCTGATACACACTTACACACGTATGCACACAGTTTCCATGGAAACAGGATCCAGAGCCTTTTGTGACTGGTTGTCTGCCCCAGACAACCAAAAAACAGTTCTCAACAGTCACGCTTAGATGTGAGATAAATCATTCGTACACTAAATAATTGGACATTTTAATAAACAGGAGAAAGTGATGAGCTGCTGTGAATTTAGATGAAGCTGTGATCAGCAGCTAAACAGGTGCCTCTTTTTACTTCTTTTTTTTTTTTTTTTTTGTTCAGTTGGCTCATCCATCCTCAATAATTTTGTTGGTTTTGTTGTCTTTTGTTTTCATGTTCAGGCAGAAAAGTGGGGATACTTAGGAAGAAAACACACACGGACCTTCTCCAGTCAGGCTGTCCTACAGTAGCCTAATGTGTGTCTGAGGTCCAGATGGTGTAGCTGTGGGAGGCCTTCTCCGTGATCTTAGCCTTACAGCTAGTAGTTCCAGTGTTGGCTGTCCCAACCTGGTAGGAGAAATGTCTATAAGCAGCCATCCTTCTGTGGGGCCGTGGTCACAGCACTGCTCTTGGCTTATTGTTCGCTCCTTTTGGTGGGAGCCAAGTGTTCTGGGTGGGAGCCACAGCTCTGGGTTAGCTGTATCATTTCGCTGCTCCTGATGATACTTCTGATAATTTTCGTTAAATCATGCATCAACATTCTGATATTTGTGTTTTTCTTCACTATGACAGGAACGAAGCTGAATAAGGACCTAAAGCATTATCTAAGTCAGCGCTTCCAGAAGTCGTCACCTGACCACGAACTGCAGCAGACCATCAGAGAGAACCTGTACCGTCACGCAGTGCCTTGTGAGTCTGACACTTTATTCATTTATTTTAACTTAGACTACTATCACCTCTTTGAGTTTTACCTTCCTGTACTTTGATACAAAGGAGTTTATAAATGAATGAAGGAAATTTGGCATTCAAACTTTCCTTCTAATGAATGTATCTGGTTAGCATGACTTACATTTGTCTGAAACTCTTAATTCCAATGTCACCAAGTGGTTTCACATTCATAGTAAATCCATTGCACATCTGGTTTAGAATGATAGGACTGTATCTTTGATGCACCAGTTGGTTTAGAATCTGATGATTATTTATGCCCTGAATACAGTCCTCCTCAACTTCACCAAAATGTAAGTTTTGCAAAAAAGAATGTTTAGAAAGCTCCAACTGGTGAAGACTAAGGGCACAATACATATTAAACCGCAGCAACATCAGACATTTTAAACTAGCAAACATATTCTGCTCGAAAATAAAAAGGGAACATATAAACAACACAATATAACTTCAATCAAATCACACTTCTGTGTGATAAAACTGTCCACTTAGGAAGCAACACTGATTGACAATCAATTTCACATGCTGTTGTGCAATAGACAAGAGGTGGAAATTATTCGCAATCAGCAAGACACACTCAATAAAGGAGTGGTTCTGCAGGTGTGGACCACAGACCACTTCTGAGTAACTATGCTTTCTAGCTGATGTTTTGGTCGCTTTTGAATGTTGGTAGTGCTTTCACACTTGTTTTAGCATGAGATTGACTCTACAACCCACACAAGTGGCTCAGGTAGTGCAGTTCATCCAGGATGGCAAATCAATATGAGCTGTGGCAAGAAGTTTTGCTGTGTCTCTGCTGTGCTTTTCCACTTTAATTTTGTGTGTGACTCCAAATTTGGGACTACATTGGTTGATAAATATGATTTCCATTGAGGGTTTTTGTGATTTTGTTGTCAGCACATTCAACTTTGTACAGAACAAAGTAATCAATTAGAATATTTCATATATTCAGATCTAAGATGTGTTATTTGAGTGCTCCCTTTACTTTTTCAGCAGTGTATATTGTATATTTTAGACAAGTGTATTTCAAATGGCTATATATACAAACTTTGCTATCCAATAAGGTAACTGGACTTCTGGAGGAATTTTAAGCCCACAAATTCCTAGTGATGGAGATCCTAAAGCTCAGAGAGTAGTTGGCATGAAAGAATGAATGATGAAGGAATGATGAAAAGAAAGGGAGTAGTCCGGAATATATAGGTTAACTTGATTAATATCCTCACTGAAATGTTCAACATTATTTTGCTTTTTTTAATATTCTGCAGAAGTTGTAGAAATGTACGCCAGGTTTGCAGCTAAAGGTGGTTAAACAAGTAACGACTCACTTTGCAGATTTTTGACTATGCAATACCTGAAAGCCTTCAATGACCCCTATTCCCTCCACCTCACCATCACGCACCATTTCCTGTCAGCCTTTTCCATTAAATCTTTTTAGATATAATAAAGTTAATAGTTTTAAGTTGAAGAAATTCCTGAAAAGTTAAAGTAAATGCTTTCGAAAAAAAGTTTACATTTGTGTTTAACATTTGACTTGGTCTTTGAAGGAACAAAGCCATTTCCTCAGCCTAAGGCAGAGCGGTGTTAGATCAGTGTTATGGTTTGGTATATTTGCCCCGCACCAACACTTGGCCTTTATTTCTAATTAGGGCTGATTGCTTAAGTGCTGTATTTGTCTCTAGGCCAACGTTGTCCATGCAGTTAAGCCACATCCTAACCTGATGTTGTTGCCCAATCTGTTTTATCAGATAGTACATCCCAAAAGTGAACCTTACTCTCCATTTTTCCAAATGATGACTAATGACGATGCACTCTCCACCCCGTTCTATCAGCGCATTTCTTGCTTTTTTAAACATATTTGATGCGCTTCTAGTGAATCACTGGGAAGCTCATATTGATGGCAATAGATCTGTGACCTGTCCCAAAATTTTATCCAAGGATATTTTATTGATTTGTAACATCTTAAGGTTATTTATTCCACTAGTTGCACAAGTGGTTATTTCTGAACTAAAATCCAACCTATATACACTAAAAGAGTGCCGCCTCCAACTGTGCATGGAAGATAAAGCTAAAGTAGTTTGCTTTTTTATGAAATACCTTACTTTCATAATGTATACTTCTGTGACTTTTATTACAATTGAATATAAACATTGAATATGCTGCAAAACAATTTTTACGGGCACGACACATGCAGATTTTAATACATTTTACTTTTAATTTTGTGACTGTCAAAGAATATGTCCTTTAAGCAGTGGGAGATTCACAGCTGGCAGAAGTGTTGCTAAGCAACAGAGAGCAAAACAGGTATAACTTTGATACTTCTTTTAGTACTACAGTGTCTTGCTAAGTCCAAAGACATATGCTTTCTGTACCTGGGTTTGTATTTAAGCAACCCCACTAGAGTTTGTTTGGATGCAGACTAAGATCACCAGACCTCAGTCTGGTTGTTTTCATCTGGACTAGAGTTCACTGGTCTTTATTCACACCTGCAAAAAAAGTCAGACCAAAGGGGGAAATGTTAAAGCGGAAAAATGTGGCAGGTGGACATGCACTCTAATAATCAACCGGTGTAATCTCACTTCAATGGGACAACTATCCTTGAAGGTCCGAGATGTTTGCTACAACCCATTAGTAAATAAACCCGATAATAAAGGTGTAGAAACTTGGCAGACACCATCTAAAACTCACACTCAACAAACTCTGTTTAATTGTCTGAACGTGCCGTTCAAAGACATGGCTGTCCACCTAAGCTACCAAGCCGAGCACGGTCAGCAAAAATTGCAGAGAAACTAACAGGCCAAGGGTAACTCTGGAAGATCTGCAGAGATCCAAAGCTGGTGTGGGACAATCTGAAGGGACAACTATTAGGTCTTAACAAAAATGATTGGAAGACTGTTATTGGATATTGGTTGTTTTTTACAGCGGTGGGTAAAAATCTCTGTGTGTAGTTGTGTAAAGTGGAGTGAGAGTATCGTCTTAGTGGGGCTTTGAAAACAAAGTCACAACACATTTCCTTCTATGTAAAAACATTTTACTTTTTTGTATCCTCTCCATGCATCTCGTTAAAAACCTTTGAGGTTTGTGTTTGTAACTAGGCAAAATTGGCAAAAAAGTGTAAAGGGAAAGAACACTTTTGCAAGGTGCTACATAAGAAAATGTATATTAAGCAGATAATCAGATTCAGTTCCTTTCAACTAAAAGAGGATTTTTATTCACTGCCTTTTAATTAGTTTTCTCCTAATTCTCTCCAATACATGACTTTCTGTACATAGACAGCTTGTTTGAGAGTCTTTATCTGCAATACGCCATATGTCAGCCAGACACTGTTACTTGGTGGGGGTCTGGTCATAATGCCCACTGCAATTACTGAGTGGTTTCAGGCACATTAATGTTGTCTGAAGTAAATAAAGCATGACAGCACTCTACTGCCCACTTGTTCTCTAGGGTTATAAAGTTTTTGTTTCATGCGGTCTTACAGAAGTTAGTTCTTTAAGTTGAGGTCGCATTTGACATTAGCAGAGTCTAGTATCTGAACTCGGCTATCTACTCAGAGTTTACTCGTATCCCCTGATCAAATGGTCAAACCCAAACCACCGTTCATCTGCAGAGATTCAGTTGAAGTGACAGATGGAGAGGTGCGGTCATTTCGCTCCATCATCTCTTGGCCAGTCCCAGTGACAAGAACACTGGTTTTAAACTCACCATTTAGTTTGATTTGCTTCTGTTTTATACAAACCATCTGTCTGGTTGCCTAGACAGTGGGGGGTTCCCTTTTATGTTGGCTTCTAGCTCTTATAAAGCTTGTGATGCCCTGTGTGGGCTTTTCACACCCCTCACCCCTCCGTTTCCCTTTGACCCTGGTGCCCTTTGCAACCAAGAGGACACTCAATGCAATCAATGAGGACATGACCCCTCGCTTGGTTCTTCCTCGTTTTTCATATTCCCACCTTGCAGTATGCATCGGAGCACACTGCATAGCTGACACATGGGACAGACCATACCAAGGTGATGCTTTAATGTGGAAAAAAAAAAACAGCACACCACTATTCTCTTTAGAAGTTACCACAGAAAGAAGGCTCAAATTGTTTTCAACATTAGTGAGATGCTTAATTTGAACTCACTCTAAGAAAAAGCTTAAAAAAACAAAGTTATTTAACTGGAAACCATTTTCTTCCAGGCATGCTGGCTGTTCTTGTAAGATTGCGCAACAGCTATGATAGTAGATTTTTTTTTTCTTTTTTAACCCAAAGCCTCTAAATTCAGGAATTGATATCAATGTGTAAAGCTGACTTACATTGTGACTCTTGCAAAAGATGTGCCTTTTGATCTCGAGCCTTGACAGAAGTGAGTCCTTTCTATTCTAAGAATAACAAAGTAAAGTGATTACAAGGTAGGATCATAGTGGGTATTCAGAGTTGATTTCATTGTATGCCTGTTCTTAATTCAATTTTGGTCCGAAATTTCAATATTGCTTTTATATTTTTATATTACTGGGGATCTTCGCTCAAATGCCACTGGGAAAAAACAAAAAAACAAAAACAACTGTTACCATAACACCCTGATCAACTTTAACACCCACCCTCCCCCAAATGCTGAGGCATTTGTCTGCTGCTTCCCTTGTGGCCACCCCATCAATGCATACAGCATTCCCATTCTCCCCAGAAGCCCTCCTCTCCCTCTGTCCTTCTCCCATTCCTGACCTCCTGAAATCTATGACACAACCGCCTCCCGTCTCCTTGCTGCCTCTGCAGCTCTGTTTTCCCTTAAGTAGCGGTGTCTTTTGAATTTTTTTTGCCTGTTGAAAAAGATCGGAGCAATAGATGCCGGAAGACTTGGGTTGTTGGATTTGTTGCTGGTTTTAACCTCGCGACGTTCAGCCTTATAAAGCAGGCTTGGGTGTTCCCTGCATCAAGGCAAGTAGTGGTGTTGTTTACTCATGGCTTTATGGACGTGTCTGAACTGAAGAAGGTTTGCCAAAGCCTGCGCTCCCATGTGTGTGTCATGAATAGCGGTTCTAGCTTTGCAGACGATTGGACGACCTATATATAGGCTAAGAGGACAGCTCGATTGGAGGGGGGGGGGGGGGGGACTTCGGGGATCCTGATGGGGGTGGGGTGTAGTTTTGGTGTAAGAGGGGGGTCAAGAAGGGGGATGGGCAAAAGGGATTGAAAGACACACAAAAAAGCTTCTCTGAAATCAATGCTGATTGTATTTAGCCATTTAAGCTAATATAAAACCATGCAGTGGCTGCGCTTGTTCACAGTTGTGTTAAGACGAGGATGCTTTTGTTGATCTCGAGTGTAAACAAAAGCCGGCTCGCTGAGGTTCCAGATTGCACCCGCAGATGCAATCACTTTGTGATACCTGAGCAAAACAAATCTCACCACCAAGAATGGCTCTGGTGTCCCTAACAGGAGACAGTGGTAAAAGAGTCAGTCAAAACCCTGAGGTTTTGGAAATAATCACAAACTGCACAACAGGATCACACATTTTCTGTCTTGTACCACATGTTGCATTTAAGGTTTGTTGTTTTTAGTAAGGATCTTTTTAATGTCTTTGTAAGGACAGATTCTTCCTGTTTAACCAGTTCTCAGCTGGTTTAAACAACCACTTAGACCAGTTGGTGCCAGCTCCATTGGACTTGTACACCTAAAAGCTGCTGTCAGTGCAGTAGTATTTAAACAGTCATCTTTCGGGGCTTCCTATAAATTTAGGACTGAATGTAATAACTTTACCTAGCTAGGAAGATGAGACTCCCGGAAAATGCATCTTGCCAGGAGCCAGCAGAAACATTCAGCTCGATACTGAAATAGTTTGAACCAATGAAATCCAGCAAAGTGTATGACGTCACGATGTCAACTAGAGATGGAAGACTGAAGCAAAACAATCATGGCTGTGCCAGATTTAGCTGGAATCCCCTTCAATTTATTTATTTATTTATTTTTTTTGAAAAATGAGCAAAAAGATGGAATTTTTACTGCTGTGGATGGGAAAGTTGTTTGCGCTTTCCTCCCGAACAGATTTGGTAAGAGTTTGATCTATCAGTTAAATCCGTGAAACAAATCGAGTCTGTAATACTTCTCAGCTGCTAAAAACTGGCTTAAAACTCAACATGAGAGGCTGGAAGAATTGTACTTAATTTCCTTTTGCAAACACTTTCAGATGGAGGAGTTTCAGATTGATACTGAGTAAAATTCAGAATGAATCAAACGTATCAATCTGGCTTATGCCGTGTTAGAAAAAGCTTCTCTGTTAATGCAAGTATAACAATTTCTTTTTTAAATATTTATAGTCACCTTTCTTTAATAAAACTGTATGTTTTGCATAAGTTTCTTGCTCAATTTAAATGATCAGCATTACATAAATGTCTTTTTATAGAGTTGATAAGTTAAATACATATAAAGGAAAAATGCATATAAAAGAAAAAGTGGCATACATAAATCCCCCCAAATAATCACCAGTATGTGTGAAACGTGTAGTTTCTCTTTTGTAGGCTAGTCTTTACTATGTCTTCCAGATTTAAGCCCCGTCCAGACGATGCTGGGTTGGATTGTCTATGCGACAATCATCTTTGTCAGTTTTTGGTTTCCATCGCCCTGAAGTGGCTCTAAAACCGACATCTGTTACTTACTCCAAGAGTGCATTCGTTTGAAACGGCGCACCGTGGCGTCTCTGTCGGCTGCACGTTGTTGTGTTTGCGCATGAGAGCCAAGTCAGCCTCTGAGGCCCTTAACACGCATGAAAAAAACAAAACAAAGAACATTGGCATATTATGTTTTTAGAAGCTATTCGACTTATTGTGGATCTTACTCATACTACTTGTTGCTCCTCCATCCACACAAACACCTGTTTTTCTCTCTTCTGCATTCATTGTTTATATCCTTCTTCTCCCTTCTTCCTTTGACGTTTTTTTTACTGTCTGAACGCATGAGTACGCCACCCACTGGCATGGTGTAAGTATTACAACACCTGGTAAAGGCTTCAGGCGATCTCATCTTTGCCCTAAAGCTTTTTCAGTGTACATGAATATTTTGTTTGACTTTGTATGGATGCAGCCATATTTATTTTTGGGCCTCACCGCCTGAATTTAAAAGTTACCATTTATTGATGACCTTTAAATGCCCTTTAAAGAGACTTTGTCTGATACTCTGAGTTTGCTCATTTCTATGCTTGTAGATCTTTTTGGTTGCATACAAAAACTTTACGATTGAACTGTGGCATCCTGCTGGCTTAATGTATTTGTTTCTGTGTTTAAAACTTTGTTTTTGTTGTATATGTCTATAAAACTTAAGCATTGGTTTGCATTTACCATAACAAGACCATAGGGCCAAAAGTTTAACATTGCCAATGTGCGTAATGACTAAACAACAAAGTAATTGAGTCAAGATGGAAAGAGGAAGTAAACATTATCAGGATAAATTCTTTGTGGGTATTGCTTTATTTTAGGATAAATAATAGTGTTTGGTGGGTTTTTTGTTTGTTTTTTGTTAAAGTAGTACGTGACTAGGCACGTTTTAAAGTTTGGTAAAAGTATCAAAACTACTGAGGCAGTGGATAAAATGTAAAGCTTAGTTAATTCCCAAAAATCAGAGCTGTCTCAATGGATGTGTGGCAAAAATAATACACCTATTAGACTGGAAAGAGAGAGAGGACAGTAATGTGTCCCTCCTCCGTATTCGTTTCTAGAATGTCAAATTTAAAAAGTTACTTTTAAAGATATAGGGAAATAGAGTCATTAATCTGTTTACAGTAGATGATTGATTACCTTTACAATAACAGTATTTTGGAACAAAGCTAAATTATTAACAAACTGATTTGAAATAATAGTTCAAAATACACTTCTGTTAATGTGTTTTCTGATTGTGTTTTAACCCTTTCATTGATATATATTGAAACATTGATTGTGTTTTAACCCTTTCATTGATATATATTG
>JAUZNJ010096093.1:0-21819 GCA_034780135.1 Jordanella pulchra
ACCCCCATCCGAATTGAAAAACAACAAAACATCTTCTGTTTGTAAACTTATATCATCCATCAAGTCCTTACTCTCAAATTTTAGATCAGTTCTCAGAATTTCTGATTTAGTGTTAAATACTGACCATGTCATTTCAGTTGGGGATTTTAACATTCATGTTGACATTGAAGGTGATAGTTTAAATAGCTTACATACCTACAGGAATCCTGGATATTATGGAAAAAAAAATCTACTGCTGTATAAAGTTATGCTTTGTAAAACAACAGCACTATATTGCTTTTCATTAAAAGAGGAGAATAACTTCAGATTTATTTTGAATATAGTGGCCAAACTCACCCAGAGTCATAGCTCCGCTGAAACGTCCATTCCCCCTGCTCTTAGCAGTGGTGATTTTATCAGATCCTTTATCAATAATATGGATTCTTTTAAGAATAAGATAACTGGCATCCCTCTTGACTGTTCTGAGCCAACTGAATTTTTTGAGTTACCAAAACATTATTTTCATCTAAGCCTTAAACTCTCATGCTAGATCCAGTTCCAACCAAGTTATTTAGGACATGATTAATCTATCTTTGTCAAGGGATAGCTGTAATTCAACCTTTAGTTAATTAATCTTCTCTTGACTCAGATGACTTGGTCAATTATAGACCTATTTCTAATCTTCCTTTCTTATCTAAATATTTTGAGAAAATAGTTGCTTAGCAAGTTTGCGACCATCTACATCATAATGAACTTTTCGAAGAGTTTCAGTCAGACTTTAAAGCTTATCATAGCCTTGAAACAACACCGGTGAAAGTCACTAATATTATTCTCATAGCCTCAGATATTAGACTTGTTTCTCTACTTGTCCTGTGACATCTCAGTAATACATTCAATAGTCGATCAATATATCCTTTTAGAAAGGCTTGAACATTTTATAGGAATTAAAATAACTTTAAACTTTTTGAATGAATCAAAAGCTGAACAGTGAGGCATGCAAAACTAAACCCCTTTCAGTGCAGCTAAATCTCTCCAAAAGGTCAGTGAGGATCTCTGAAGGATCCAGTATTGATCTAAATGACTGATAATGATAAACAGAATCCACCCATGTGTAATCAAGCCTTCTGTTGGAAGTGCAGGGAGCATCATGCAGAACAAGGAACACACAAGGCAGGTCCCAGATACTGTTGTGGAGAGGTTCAAGGCCCGATATGGATACAAAACGATTTCCCAGGCTTTAAACATCCCAAAGACCACTGTGCATGTGGTAATATTGAAAAGGGAGGAGCATCAAAACAGTGCAAATCTGTGAACACCCGACTGTCCCTCTAAACTTTCAGTTCAAACAAGGAGAAGACTGATCAGAGACGCAGCCAAGAGGCAGAGTGATCTACGGCTGAGGTGGGAGCAATTAGTCATATACTGAAGAGTGGCAAGAAGAATGCCTTTTCTTCAAGATATCCATAAAAAGTCTTATTTAAAGTTTGCCACAAGCCACCTAGGGGAAACGCCAAATATGTGGTAGAAGGTTCTCTTTTCAGATGAAACCAAAAGCAAAATTATTGGCAGCAATGCAAAATTTGATGTTTGTTCTTGAAGACGTTAAAACCTGGATGACTCTGATCCTGAATGCAGACAGAATAGAGGTTATTGTCTTTGGACCAGAGTCCCTGAAAATGAAGCTGATTAGTCAGTTATGTTGTTTAGATGGGAATAAATTAATCTCAGATAATAAAGTAAAAAAACCTTGGTTTTATTTAGTTTAGGTTTGTATCATTTCCTTCTTTCATTAAAGGAATGTTGCAAAAATTACAAAGTCAACAAACTGAAGTTAAACGTCTTCAGCTGATCCAAAATCTGCAGAGTTCTGCTGAAAATGAAAAGGAGAGACCATATTTCTCCTATGTTAGCTTCTCTTCATTGATTTCTTGTTAAATGCAGAATAGAATTTAAAGTCCTCCTCCCCTATAAAGCCTTAGATGGCTGATATCAGGGATCTAATCATTCCTTATGTTCCTAACTGAGGCAGATCTTTTAGTTATCAGGCTTCTAGTCCATGAGGAAGTCATCCTGTCTAGTTTTAAGACCATTCTTAAAACGTAACTTTTTAAGCCTATAGTTAGAGAGGCTCAGGTTGTCCTATCTATAGGGTGCTATAGCCTATAGGACTACTTTTCATCATTCTATCTCTATTCTGCAGTATTTGTTAGTTCAACCCATAACTTTACGTTCTCTCTGCTTTTTCTTATCATCTGGTCTCCTCCCGTGTGGCTGTGACACCATCCTGGAGATAAATATCTGCTGAGCTGCTTCTACTAACATCTTTGTTTATATATGTTGTAGTTGGGACAGTTTCTTTTGTTGTTGTTATTTTTTTTAGTGCAGCCCTATAAGTGAATGTGTTCCATTTAATCCTCTGACATGTTAACTGACTCGGCGCTTGTCTGCTTGGCTGTGTCTTTCCTGAACACAGTCAACTGGGGAGGTAGTTAACAGTTACCTTTAATATCTCTGCTTCTTTCTGTCTGTCTCCTTCTATCTCCTTGAACCCCAGTCGGCCTCGGCAGAAGGCCGCTCACACTAAGCCTGGTTCTGCTGGAGGTTTTGTCCTACAAAAAGGGAGTCTTTTCTCTCCACTGTCACTACATGCATGCTCAGCGTGAAGAATTGTTGTCAAGTCAATAAGTCAATGCAATCAGCTGGTTTCATTAAATAGAAAACCAATCTGACTGCGTGATCTGATTGAACTATCTCTGTAAAGTGTTGAGATTACAGGTCTGTTCACCTGCAGCAAGAGTTTCAACAGACAGTGCACAGTCTGTACAGTTCCTCCTCAGATGGAGCCCAGATTGAACTGATTAGTCCAAAAATATATATATCCTTTTCATTCCCTCTCTTCTCCACCTCCAGGTACCTGACCACATGGTTCAAAGTAAGCACTCTCTTCGTTCATGATTGCGCAGAGTCTGTTCTCAGGATTCCCCCCACAGAGTGGATCAGCATATGAGGTCGATACCAGGTGGTCTTCCTCATCTAAATACCAGTTTACATCCTCATTGAATATCAGAGAGTCCCAGGAACACCTTGAATATCGCTGGTCTATAGACTCTAGGGCTACATTCACACTGCAGCCTTAAGGGAACCAAATCTGTTTTTTTCGCCAATATGCAACTTGTATCTGATCTGCTCATAAAAGTCTAAACAACAAATTCAATTTTTTCTAATGCGACCCGGACCGCTATGTGGTCCTAAATCCGATACGTATCAGATCTTTTCATATGTGACCCGTGTCTGCATGGCTATTTCACATTAATCCGACCCGAATACCACTAATATAAAAAAAGTCACTATTCTGCATTGTGTCACGCAGAAACAGGAAGAAATACAGCAACCATTTCAGACGATAATGCAGAGAGCAGTCAATCGACATTTCTGATTGAGTTCATATGGCTCTGGTATACTTAACTTGTATGAATGCAACTCAGAGAAGATCCCATATGAGTTGCATATATTTGGAAATGTAAAGGACCACGCAGAACAATCGTATTTCACAAAAAATATTGGAACTGAGCATTAAGGCTGGATTTGTGAACATAGACTAAAGCAGATCAAAGTGCTGTAGAGATCTCCAACAGAGACGTTCATTCTGTGATCTACCACTGATGGTTCCGATCGGACCAGAGATCAGCTTCATGTTATTTAAAACAGTGTTAATAAATCAGAACTTAGATATCAGTCTCTGTTGTTGGAGAAATAACCAGAACAGTGGAGCTGAAATGTCTTTCTGCACAGAAACTCAGTCAAAAGTTAACTGGATAAAACATTTAGAATGACACAGCTGTTCAGAACCAGCTCTGGCTCTAGCACCAGATTTGCTTATTTTCTGGAACCACCTGTATGAGAGCCAGAGGCCAATGGAGCACACATGTGAGTCAGCAGGTGGAAAGATGTCATAGAGAGAACTGGTCAACAATTCTACCCTTTGTCCTTCGTCATATAAAATCCCAAATTTTGACCACCGCCGGTCAGAGCTGCAGGACAGAACCAGAGACATGTAGCTCAAGGAGGAAATACAGAGAATCTACCAAAATAAAGTCTACTGACACAGAACTTTGTGGAACCTGTTAAAACCTGGACAGTTATGCTAAATGAACAGATGTTTCATCCAAAAGCCTAGCTGTGCTCACCTTGAACAAGGGTCATAGAGAAAGTTCAACAATGTCCCGTCCTCAGGGTTTCATAAGATACCTGAAGGGAGAAATCCTGAGCTATCAGGAAGCAAAGCTGCTAAAAACTCATCTGAAGGGGAGAGAGACAGCTTCATTTTAAAGTATGTTAACATAAATCCCTTTCTAATGCGCTGATAGGGCATTATGAGAACGATGGGCGACGGGTTTCATGTTGATCCAGAAATCCCAGACAAATTAAAATCCTCATGTTTTAGATGTCACTTGGCTGATTTAGCTTATTTTTTGACCTTAGGAAGAACACACTGCCTTGGAATTAAACACACAAAGAAAATATACTCTGATTCATTTATGAAAAATATATATTTCTTGATTCTGACAAGAACATATACAATTCTCTTAAATACAGAATTATATACAACAGCAAAAAATTAAATAGGAAAACTGTCCTCTGGATGATATGTACACATTGCATTGTTTTCTTTTTTTTAAATTAGCACACGACTGCACATTAAAAAGGTATTTTTTTGGTTTCAAATGGAGTATTTAAAAAGTATAAGGCATAGTAAAAAGACTCCTGTGGAGTCCTTAGCTGGCACACTGAAGATATAAAACACCCACAGCTGTTTATACTAAAACATGTTCACGGTTTAATGCTCTTACTGTAGCAGGTAAACATATAAAAGGCAGCAAGACGGCAAGTTTTCCACAGCTAAAAAACCTGGAATGATCACTGGAAGAAAAACGGAGCTAAGTTTTCGTGTCCCTGACGGAACTTTTTATCACATTGTCAACACATCTTCGATTATTTTTCATGAGTTCAGACTATACAGTCTGGATAAGCTGCAAAAGGATATCAGGAAGGAGGCCTAAATAAATTCAGGCTCGTGCAGAACTTGAGGAAGAAGGAATTAAAATAGCCGGAGCTCTTAGGTCTTGATGGGATTAGCAGGCAGGAAAGAAAAAAAACAACCTGCTAGAGGTCATTCAGATCCAGTTTACATTGAACTCTACAATTTCACTATTATACATCCTTTAGCTGCTTTTTTTAAATGAGGCACTTCCGAGTTTTTCCCTATGTAGGTAATCCAGAAGATGGGAACAGGGTGAAATTATCTGAAAAAAACATATTCATAGTCACTTGTAAAACTCGACATCTTAATGATTGTTCGAACACAGTTTCCGTTCCGGTAACACCTGGCAGGTGAAGTGATTAAATGATTGTTCTAGTCAAAATGGGACTTTTCAAAATGAAGAACAATTCATTTCTTTGCTCATTTTCAAGAAAGCGAAGAAAGTTAAATTAGGATTTCTAAAGTATAAAAAAAAGATAAATAGTGCAAATTGCGCGGGACATTCGGTTTTTCTTCTTCTCTGTCATTGTCATCCGAACATTGTCACTATTGAGGCAGAATAACAGTCTTTGTGGTGTTTGTTTGTTTCCATTGAGTAGCAGCAATAAATATTAAATAGACACTTGTGTGTAGAATAGATCCTCTGGTTGTTCTGTCCGTGACAGAAAGGTTTCAGGCCCTCCAGCGTGAAAGCCCCTCCGCTGGTGGTCTGAAAACTCAAAGTTATACCTGAGAACAAGACACAGAAACAGCAGTTAGTCATCAGCGTAAAGGATTACTTCTTCATTCTCATATATCCTAAATACAAACTGTATTTTGGGTTTCTGGACCACAACCTGTGCCCACGAAAAATTACAAATGCTTGAAAATAGAAGGAAAAAAAAGTTTAAAAAAAAACTATTTCAATTTTAGGAAAAAAACACGTTAAAACTTACAGGACTCTTCTGAAACCTGACCGAAGGAAAAAAATATAGACCAGATTTACAACAGCAAGCAACGTTTTCTGGGTTCATTTGAGTGTTCCCAACACCACAAAAATAAACAACCACAAAACACAAAGATTAATTACCCTTCGGACGATAAAGAGATTTGAAGTTAGAAAGAACTGCTGCTCTCTGTTCTTATAAATCTACAGAGTTAGGGGTTGCTAATTTTTTTAAGGATATATGGCCAACAATCAGCATCATATCATAACAATCATGGGTGCCATAAACTGATTAAGAAAAAAAACAAAAACTCTTTGTGGAGTATTTAGTTATACAGGAATTTAATTATACAGATTTCCACGTTTATTTTTTTTCTTATATTGATGTTGACCTTTAAATGATCACTCTTTGTTTCTTTTGCGTTTTTTTAGAATATATTATTATTTATCTGAGGACTTTAGGGGCCTGATAGAAAGAACCCAGAGTTCACTTCTTGGTCTTCAATGTCTTTCAAAGTAGGTGCTGTGAGAAAAATGAGAGGTTAAAGAAGATTTAATTCATCAATACAGTCACACTCTAAACTCATCAAATACTGATGCTTGGTCAAGTCCACTGCTCATCAGGTACCTATGCAATGGAGGTACGCTTGAGAGGTTGTGGCAAAAAAAATTGCAAGAATTCTCGATGAACCATAAAGTAAAAACCTCTGACCTCTAAATCTAAAGAAAAACTAGTATACATGTTAACATACACTCCTAAAGCTACTGACACTTACTTTGTAGGCTAAAATATAAAAAAAAGATTTTGCCGCCGATCACCTGGGTGTCACGTGATATAATGTCCACAGCCTGTCAAGATAGCATTAGTATTTAACGAATTGGGAGTGAGAATGGGTTGTTTTCACATATAGTTACACATTTATAGAAAGTTTAAACAGATTTTACTTGTGTTTTATAATGTAAACCATCAGTTGTTGGCAAAGTTTTCCTAATCCAGTAACAGCTAGCAAGTGAAGCTAACTTTTCATCAAGCAGACTAATCTTGGGTATAGACTATTTCAAGTCTTCTAATAGAATTTACAGATTTCTTCTTTATGCTGAGAACATTTCTAAAAAAATCTATTGGACCAGTGACTCTTGTCTTTTAATATAAAAAGATAGGAAATAACCAAATAAGTTCTGCAGGCTTCATGAAAAGTAAATATAGTATAGATATGTAGCAGTGTAGGTCACATGGCGAGTTTACAAGATGATATTTGCTTTTAAAAAACATAACAGACTCAAACGCACTTTAAAGCAGACCTGTTATTGTGACACCAATCCATATCAAAACTCAGGTCCACTGCCAGTGAGGTTTGAGAGTCAGAAACTCCCAGTTCAGTCACTCGTTATTTGTTGTAAAATAATTTAGCTAGTATGCTGATGATGGCCAAATCTTCAGCATGCAAAGTCAAATGAGCATATATCTATATTCAGTTAGACATTAAGCTCATTTTCAGACAGTTCCTTATCCTTGGTAAATCCAATCCAGACCAAGTCCTTTATCCAAACAAATTACTGGGGCGGATCTGGTTTTCCAGTTAGAAAATAAAACAGCGCATACTGGCAGAGTGGAAATGAAACAGTCACTGTGAGCACAGCGTGGCGAGCCATCTGCTGCACGGAAGGATCCAGGAAGGAACAAAGAAGCATGCATATTTGGAACCACAAAGGGAAAGTTAAAGACTTACCTTCAATAACATAATCATGCTGTTTTAACCACCTATAAAAGGTCTGTTAGATAAAGTCAGTCGGACATGCTATTAATCAGTCCGTCGTATTGATCCTTAAGTAGAAGGATCTGGAACAGCCCCACATACCTAAACAAAACTCAATTCACACCTTAGTCCTAAAGCCTCACTGCAAGAAGAGAACTTCTCATGCAGACCAGTCTCTGGTCCCCACAAGCACTTATAAGTCCCCATAATGCAGCATATTTCTGGGAAAATGTCCCCAACAGGTAAATACATGTGAAACATACAAACGCATACACAAATTATATCTATTTAAAGGGTTCTGGTTAAGATGTTTAGATGAAAATGTGAGGATTCTGCATAAAATATAAAAGAAAATCGATAATGTGATCCAGAACCTTGAACCTTAGCAAACAGCAAACTGACTCATTGCCCGTTTTATTATTCATCACTCTTAATCTGGCTTAAACAGCATAAACTCAATATACTTAACCTACATTAGAAGCTAAAGAACTCTTTATCTAACCATTATGGACACCTTGTCTCTTGTGCTAGCTCAGTTTTTCAGCTGAAAGTCATTACCGATAAAAGGGCAACTATCATAACTTTTAGAGCCCTTAAAAAGACGTTAGAGGAAAAATAAAAAATGTTCTCATGAACTTGAGATACGTTCACATGACATGAATGACCTTAAAATGAAGTTTAAGACTTGTTCTTAAAGATTTAAGTAACATCTGGAAAGCAACACAACAATGTCTTTTTATAAAGGCTTAAAGTATAAATATAGCCAATATAGATCATATTTGTCTATTTTAATTAACACACACCCTTTTTTATTGTATCCATCCAGTTCATTGTAAATAAGAAGCAAGTTAAAGACATTTTTGACAACTATAAAGGCTCGTAACCATGCCTCACTTAAAAACAGGAAGTGACCATATTTGGATGAATAGTCACGAACTCAACCTGCACGGTTGATTAGACAGGTGAACATTCAGCACCAACTGTTTGTAGTTCTGACAAAAACAAACTTATATTTTTAATATAGATTAATTAAAATAATAGATCTCTGGACCCTTAATGGAAAAAGAAAGAGAAAGGAGCATTTCTGCTGCAAAGTATGACGACCAGGAGAGTCACTGTAAAAGGAAAACATCCATGTCAAGAAAATAGACCTTTACATCATAGGATTGGAAATCCAATTTAAGGAGCATTTCAGAAAAGACAAAAAAAAAAACATTAGAAATGAAAAAAAGAATTTTTCTTTTTGAACCTGTAATAAAGTAAGGTAATTATAATGAAATTAACAATTTGTGGTTTTTAAATCTTAATGTAGAAATCAGATTTAAAAATTAATTTGCAGCGTCTAATACTGGATAAAAAAATGACTTACATTATTCTTTAATAATTCGACTTAAAATGTACAATTATAAGACACTTTCCAGGTGGGATTTTTTTTTCTTTTCCTAGAGTCTGTGACTCAGTACAGACACACTGGGTTTACTATACATCATCCATAACATTTCTCCTAACCGGATAAACTTTCATTTTAAAAATCAAAGTTTAAGCTGCAGATTTTGTAGCTGGGATGTTCAACACAGTTTTTAGCTTTTAGCCACTGAGAGTTTGGAGTCTAAGAACTAACATGGTCGCTCGTTGGCAATTTTTAACCTTTTCAGCTGAAACAACACATTCAGATTAAAAGATTACAGCTTTATTTCATTTTAATTGCAGACAAATTGGAATATAATTGAAGTTGGAAGGGACGCAAACTCATGCAAGGGCCAGAAGAAGGTAGCAACATCTGCTTGCCACATGCATCCAAAGGGTCCCATCTAAATGAACTGGATTAAATTCCTAAAGGAAGCAAGCACCTTTAAAGATTTTATGAAATCATTTTTTATATTTATTATCAATTTAAGAAAAACGGAAATAAACACATTAATTATATAAAGATATAATTTATCATATGAACCTCGGTTAATTATAGGGATTTTATTTTAGGAAGTAAATATAATTATTTCATGATTCAATGAATCATTTTTTTAATGTAGCACATTATGAATTCAAACTATCATATATCCATCAAAGTCAAGGAGGCGGGATTAGGGTGGATTTCATAGAAACCCTGATGTCTGATTGGCTACATCTACCCGAGAAAGATAAAAACACTTCTGGGTTTTCTGTTACTCAAAAGTCAATGTCATCACTGAAAAAGGTGGAAATACCAAAACTAAAAATTTTCAGCAAATTATTTACATGAAATAATGTGAGCCGATCCAGCCTCTATATGCCTGGTTTGGTCTGAAATATATCTAATAAATGTACTTGCTGTGACGTTGTGTGGCGAGAGCTTCCAAAACCTTCAGGAGAATGAAAGTTATCCCTGCCAAATGACTAACATCAGCTCACAATCTGTTATTAATATTTCAAAGACCAAACTATGTGTATAAACGCATTAATTGTTTACCTAATTTGCTATAAATAAATGGCAACATGTTTTAGAAATTTATTTACAAATGTTCTTCTTAAATGTTGATATTAGAGTGAAAGAAAACCGCAAAGTACTTGTTTTATTTTGCTTAGTGAGAAACAGCCGATTAGATGTCAGCGTTTCTATGGAGACGGATCTAGACCCACCTCTTTGACTTTGATGGATGTGTGACAGTTAAAATTAATTAATGGTGTGCCTCAGCGCAGGGGCATGAAATGCTTTATCAAATCTCAAAATAATTAGATTCACTTCCTAAAATAAAATCTATATATTTAACTGAGATTCATATAATTAATTATAGGTTTATTCTGTATTCCATTCCAATTTTATTAAATTAATGACACATTTAAATAATTATCACATAAGTTATTTATCTATTGTATTGTGGCACTTGTCAGCCTCAATAGAGGCTTTGAATTTTAGTATTTTAAATTAAAAAATCAAGATAAGATGATTTGAATCCTGCTTCCTTTCTGCCCTGCGGGTGATGGTGAGGGGAGCTGAAAAGGTTGTTGGAGATTCCCTTCTCTCTGTCCAGGATCTCTGCAGGAACAAAGACTCTGAACATTATAAGTGATCCTCACACTCTCTGCATTAACTGTCCGGACTGCAAACACCAGGCAAACAGCATCAGAATCAGAACCACTTGACATCTGTCCAAGACGTTAACACAACATAGTCCTGTTTTGTATTGCTGCATTTATTTTATTAGGTTGACCCATTTCTCTTCAACATTTTGTCTTAGACTAAACTGCCGGAGATCCTCCATCTTGTTTTCTTTTTAATTCTGTTAGAAAATCAATGATTGAAATAGATTTTTTGAATAAGACCTCGGTGATAGGGACCTAAACAAAAGAAATATCAGTTGTACTTATAATTAAAGATTAAAATGTAATAATAAACACACCTAGATGTTTCTTCTAGAGAATTAAACTAATCTTCCTGTGATGCAGGTATTTACCAACTTACTACCTGTAGTGGGGGGGGGGGGGGGGGGGGTTAACTTCTTACTTTAACAGTTTTGGTAAAATATTTCTGCTTCTTTTAAATCTTTGTGGTTTTTATTTTGGAGGAGGGTTTGGTTCTGCACTTTCTCTTGAAAGAGCTGCAAGTAGATTGATACAACTGGCAGCCATATTGGTAGAAACCTGCATCACAGTCACATTCCTGAGCGGTCCAATGTCCAGATCTGACTGAGGAACCGAGCTTTGGGGTTTAACCAGCTCACTCCCACCCACTGAACGAGGAAGCATCTAATTGGGAGTTTGGCCACTGAATGGATGATAAAACTCTTGGTTTTGTGCCTCACCTCTGTGGCAAACACACGCTGCTCCACGGGCTCAGGGAAGAGGAATACCGGATGATAGAGGCCGTCCTTTGCAAAACTGAGAGGTGGGATGATGATGGAGGAGTCATGTTTCGGGCTGTTGCGGAGGACAAAGAAGCTAGATTCAGCAGTAGCAGCATTGACACCCTTTGACAGACAAGCTCGGAGAAACACTCCACTTATAGGGGAACAAACATGCTTCTACTTGCCTTCACAGAAGACAAACAGTGAGCTGAGAGAGAACAGGAAACACAAAGATAACCATCAGACCAACACACTGTCAAAGCCTTACGGGTCAAACTTGTTCTTCTCCAGGCGGTGCTCTTCTTTGGCCAGGTTACAGTCGGCCATTTTGTTTTTATACATGGACACGTTGTCACTGCCCTTCTCTGCCAATGCTGCATCCTTGTTGGACACTTTATATGGACCTCCAGGGAGAAGAAAGGCCTCCTTCTCCTTCAAGCTGCACAGCTGTGGTCCCACTAAACACCCATTGTTGGGCCCACCCCCGCCGATCACAGCGTTGCGGTTGTTCACAGTCTCGAGGTCGTTCTTGACAGACCTGGAGATGGCAGCTAGCTTCCTGCTACGGTGGAGCTGACGCAGGATATGGATGCCGGCACACACAAGCAGCGACAGAGTCACCAGACCGAAGGCGATGGCTGCAATCAGGGCCGGATTGGATTCTTCGCCTTTAGGTGGTCTTTGAGTGGGAAAGCTGAGGAAGTACTCACAGCGTTCGCCCATGAAGTCTAAAGGACAGCGGCACAGAGGTCCAGTGAAGTGGGCATAGCAGGTGCCCCCATTGCTGCAGGGGAAGTTGTCGCATGGACTCGTGCGCACAGAGCAGTCCTTGCCAGAGAAGCCCAGAGTGCACCTACAGGTGAAGTCGTTAATGCCATCCATGCACGTGCCAGCATTGCGGCAGGGGTTGCTAGCACAGTCATCGATGTTGGTCTCACAGCGAGCACCAGTGAAGCCCGGTCGACACCGGCACATGACCCGGCTGCCGAGGTCCAGACACTGTGCACCTGCAGAGTGGAGGAGAAAAGGGTTAGCTAGACAAACAGACCTCTCATTATTTCTGTGCAGCAGAGGACTGCTGACTCGTCTAAAGTCCCATCACAGGACAACACTGAGACACAACCATGCAAGCAAGGACTCAAAAACTTAAGGGCAATTCACAGGGGCCAGTTAATCACACATAAACACATAAGAGCATTCTTCTCCATGCAGGGTCATCGCCAACACTTGAAACAGCGCCGTTCTTATATACCTCATCATGTAGCTTTGTGCTAAAAAGCAAAATAAGAAATATAATGAAGTGGTGAAGTTCCCCTTTTTAATCATAAAAGAGGGGAAAAAGTATAATGTACAATTCCCTCTTTCAGTTTAAACTGATTGTAAAATGTGGACTTTTAAAGATTTAAAGGTTACTGAAGTGGGGCTGCAGGGGGGAGCAGTGCTAACCACTGCTTGTTCTCTCCGTACATGCGAGGGTTTTCTCCAGGTACTCCGGCTTCCTCCCACAGTCCAAATGGATGGATGGATGGATGGATGGGTTATTAAAGTGAGCACTTGTCTCTCATGTTTGTGAACACCTCATATCTTATCATGTTCTAACACTAAATATTGACACTGACACAATATAAAGAAGTCATCATCCATGATGTATATTTCTTTCCAACTCAACACAGCTATCAATCTCTAAACCGATGCCAACAAGAGTAGGTACATCCCAAAGTGAAAACATTTGCTTCCAAATATCCATTTTCCTTTTGAAATGTCACATGAAGCTTTAGTGTGATGATGTCAGGTGTGAGTCAGTCTCTCAGGAAGTTCAAAATGTTAACTCGTGACAAAGAATGAGGATCTAAAACTGTTGCTCTACCTAAAGATGACCAAGATTGTAAGAAAGGCCAGCAATCAGAAATTGAGCTGCATAACAATGGCCAAAATCATTCAGATGTACAAGAGGACAGGGTCCAGTCAGAATAGGCCTCAAACTGCTTTCCATGGCTGCTCGCCCAGTAGGAACCCTGTTGAGTTGCTGTAGGTTATCCTCAGGCTTCTAACCTCCACAAACTCCACAATGTGCTCCTGAAGGAGCAGAGGAGGATTCCAGTAGCAACCTGTGAAGCTCTAGTGAACTCCAGATCCCCCTGAAATTAAGGTGGAGACAGAAAAAGTGGTGGCCAGACAAAATATTAACAATTTGAGCCCAATTTGAACATTTTCACTGGTTGCTGTTAGTTGTTTAGACCTTTGTAGCCCCAAGGGGTTTTTTGTGCAGTATGTGCAAAGTAACATGCCAAAATCTAAATGTGTTTTTCTTTGCAACTCCAAACTATGTTTAAATAATTTAAGCAAAAGAAAGCTAACATTTGGAAGGATTCATCAGAAGTGTCAGCATAACCACATATGCTATGGTTTTAGAGAAAAAGGAAAGGATAAAAGACATTTTTTCCCCTCGACTGTTTTTTACACATTTTTAAGTAAGAAAATGTTTAGAAAATAATTAATAAGGCTACAAACTTTAACGAACAATAGATCCACTTGTAGATATTACTATTATTGGTGGCTAGGTGGTTCAGCTAACATGGCTGCATCCTTGAGTATTAAGCAGGTTGTTTGGAAAATCTCTCTGCTTTCAGCAGATATGCTGGTTGTTTGTCTTGGAGGCACCTTTGTTTACTTTCAGATTTAACTGCTTATAGATCTGTCTGTGTTTGGTTCTTGTAGAAATCGTTTACATGAGTCTTTGGCCAAAATGATGTTTCTGTTAATACCACATATGAGCTTAACTAAAGGAACTTACAATACTACACCTAGTAACAATAAAAAAGTGAACTATATCCCAGTACCAGGGTATAGTTCATCTATAAAGCTCATATTAGACCCCTATTAGCTTATAAAAGTCTTTTTTTTAAGTTACCAACTCCAGTATCAGGATGCACTTTAAGGTAATTGTTTTTCTCTGTTGTGATCAAATATGAGCTAATGCCAAGAGCAGGAACTCTTCCTCCAAAACCCCAAAGTTCTGAAATTAACTGAAGTGGTTTCACCATATTTTCAAACCTGTCAAGATTTCTTAATCCTCGAATGGAGGAAACAGTAACAGAGATGGTTCAAAAAGCAAAGCAGTAAAGATGCCAACTTCACTGTCATAGCTGTGCATTAATAATGAATATTTGTACGAATATATGACACGTCAACTGCCAGTTGTTTTCAGTATCACATTCCCCAAAATATATCTACATTGAAGCACTAAATTGTTTAAACATCCTAATCTACTAAGATTTAAAGACTTTGTCCAGATTCTTGTTTTGCAGAAGATCTTGGCAGGTCTGGAAACAACATGCTGTGGCAGAAGATTCCCGTTCTGTTTCTGTCCAGATGTTCTTCAGGAGGGGATCACTAAACACACCCAACAGCATAAGGAAATGTGTCAACACGATGGCTTCTAACTCAAATGGATCTGAAGGAACTAATGCACGAAATGGAAAGTTGTTCAACTGGCAAACTTTCAGCTGCCATCAAGGACTTTGCTCTTCTGTTTATCAAAATTATCAGACTGACTATCAGGTAGGAAACGCAGCATTAATCTGCAACAGGTCTGACTGGGCAGCGGTGGGGAGATCTTGGTAAGAACATGCTGTTGTCATCACACTGAAGCTGAATGTTGTCTTAAGAGCAGAGAACACCAGAGTAAATTCTAGAGACTCAAGAGTCTGAAAGCAATTTACAGCGATCCAACATTTCCATTAACCAAAAGGAAACGCTGCCTGGTCAGAGGCTTCAGTCGAGGAAACAACACAACAGAGTCCATCCAGGTGTTCTCCATTATGACCATCCAGAACATTTCAACATCCTGTAAAATATTACAAGACACAACGACAAACCAGCTTCAAACAGATTTTGTAGCAGTTTTTTCATGCAGATTTGGTTTGGCTCCACCTACAAAGCGACAAAATAAACAGGACAGACATTTGTGATGATCTTCTGCAGATATTTGGACCACCAAGATTGTTTACTAGTGTGGAAAAGGTGCAGCTGCATCTTCCTTTTAAGACAAATGAAGAGCTGGCCGTCGAAGGTGGAAACAGGGCTCCATATTTGGCACTTCTGCTGAGCCAAGTCTGTGTTTAAGTGAGAGTTTACTTCAGGGCAGCATGCTCTTACTGAAAATAAACAAAAAGCTGAAAGCAGCTCCATATTTGGAGGTTTCAGCTGCTGTGTTGCAACATTGCAAACCGAGCAGAACTGCAAACATCAGTCTGCAGTGGCTCGGTGAGTAGCTGGGAATGACGGCAGATTTGAGATAAGCAGGAGCCGGTTTCTGCACACTAATGAAGTCCAGAGGGGGACGGGAGGTCCAACAGGCTCCTCAGTGGAGACGACGCGCAGCAGCTAAAGATAAACACGAAGACATGGATTTGTTCAGTGATATTGGAGGAGCCGCCTGAACCTGATTATTTGTCTCCTGCTGCGAAAGCCTGCAAAAGTCAGGAAAAACAGGCCCCGTCTCTTCGGAACACATGGTGCCAGCGATGGTTAAATGTTCCACGCCATGACATCCTGGGTTGGTTTGAATTTATGCAGGAAATGTTTTTTACAGCAACAAGCCGCATCAAAACCACCAGCTTTGCTCTGGACGCCGTTTCAAAGGGATGAGAAATATCATGGGAATGGTAGGTGACATGTTACATTCCAGCATCCTCCCAGGAGCGACCAGGCATGAAAATAAAACACAAACAAGATTATGAAAATAGAACAAAAGGGAGTTTTTTTTGAGGTTCGTTGGAAGCCATCAGGGATGAGGATTAGTGATTTGGTTTAGATTCCAAACAAAGACAGAGCCATGACCAATATCTCTCCATGTGCACTTACAGTTAAATGGAGGTTCTGGACCAACAAAGCCTCTGCTGACACTGATATTCAAGCTGTAACTTGACATTGATTTCCTGTCTTAAACCAAACTATATACTCTAAGTTTCTATTTATTTGTCTTCAACATTGGTCCCCCCTTATGATCTGGTCTGCTCAACAAAGCCGACTGACATGGCTAAACCAAGTTCTGTAAGTTCTACAGAGGTCTTCTGAGAAACCAATCACTTGATTCAAGGAAACATCCAAACATGAAGGATAACAGCTCCTCTCCCAGATGGTACCACTAATACCATCAGTACTCCAAGCTCAGAGCGTCTGTGTTTGTTGTGTATCTGTCTGTAGCGTTTTGTTTTCTTTCCACAGTCACCACATGCTTGCTTAGAAGGGATTGCTTTAACAATAATGACTTAATGAAATCAGCAGGGCAAACCATTTAGATCTCAGATCAAATTAGGATATAAATCTGGCTGTATGATTATACAAGATCTTAATTATTTGCGTTTATGGATTAGATTAATTTGTAAAAGGACTGCATCTGTTGGGAATTAGCAACGATCATTAGACGATAAAGATTCAGAGAGAACATTGCGTAGGACAGGTTTGAAAGTACATCCTAAGCCCTGCCCACCTTATAGCGTCACATTTTAAAACAAGCAGAGAAATAGAAATACCAAAAGAGTGATAGAAGGAACTAAGCCTGTATCTGCCCAGAGAGCCATGATCGGTCACTGAATGCAACTTCCTTCAGGGATCACATCTCTTCTTCCATCTTCAAACATCTGATTCTGTGTGGAACAAACCAAATTCACTCTATTTTAATGTGACATGGCAGAACATTTGAGAAACATTCAGGCCCAGTTTGGCAGTTTAGACTTCTGCATTTTTTAATACCTCCTATGATGAATGCGCTTCCAGAAAAGTTTCCAGCTTGTTAGGATGTTCTGGATCAGTTTTGTGTTAAACTCAAATCCTAAAGCACCATAGGCAAAATATCCTGCTTAGTTGAAGGGATCAATGGATGCTCTAATATGATGTAATCCTCTCTACAGTTCTCCACTGTGATAACACAACAAACCGGGAAGGATCATTGTACTACACTGAATGCGTGTAAGAGAACCATGATGGCTGCATATTGTTGGGTTCAAGGGCATAAAAACAAATGCATTAAAGTAAAGAGAGGTTTTGTATCTTCTAAGCATGGTGTGTTGACAATGTTGGCCATGCTGGCCGATATCCAGAGTAAACACAAGTCATCCAATATGAAAATCTAGGGAGAGTAGAACATGTAAATACACATATTTCTGTTTCTTGTAAAAAATTCATATCATTTTAAATTTGCGTTCATTCAAGTTATGAGGTTATAAATACCATATAAGCATATAATACTTACTTATCCAGCACTTGACAAAGTAACAGCTCAAAAAAACAAAGCCGCTACACCACATACTATCAAAGTCACACATTTCCAGACCCACTTACTTTTGATCGGTTCTGATCTTGTGGCATATAACTTTACAGCAGATGCACTGAGAGAGAACTTCCTGTAAAACCTTCACAATAAGAGCGTGTAATGTACACAAACTCCGCCTTGGAAATCTATTTCCAAATGGTGTCAGTCTTAACAGATTTATGGAGTGTGGAGTTATACTACTCTTCTCAACAGTGTTGGGAACTAAGACTTATGGTGCATTTCAGGTACTGAGAAGTTGGAAATCGGAGCCGACGAATGACGTTAATCTCATTTAACAAAGTCAAAGAAGACTGACAGACCAGAAAAAATTGTTGTAGAACCATTTCTTAATCTCTTTTTAAGCTTTACTCCCTAAATGTAAAACCTACTTCTAGTTTATTCAGTTAAGAGACACAACTGCAACATGTGACTTTAATTTTAGACATAGTCTTAGGACCGTGTCTTGTGAAATTAATCACAGCAAACTGTTGCTGATGGCAGAAACGGACATATCGGATGCTAAGTTGACCATTAAGAAATTCGGAGACTCCTGAAATCAGAGCTTCAACTTTTACTTCATTCTTCCAACTCAGAAGTCAGGCACTCTGAGTTACAACTGCAGCTGAACAGTTATAGCTAAGGCAGCTGGGAGCTAGAGGTGTGAGAGGTATCTTTACTACGGCAAGCAGCATCCAGAGCAATCTCAGTTTGGAAGATCCCAGAGAAATTCTCATTTCAGGACTAAAGCTTACAGCTAAGAAGAATTAGCACCAATCAAGACTTTCCTACTACAACAACTAAAAACGCTCCAAAACCTGCCCCCTCCTTAGCTGGCCTAAGGCTTTATACATACAACACTCTTTGGTGAATAGGGGAAAGCTCTCATTCATTTACTGTTTTTGTACATCATTTGAAAACAGGTTCTATAGTTTAACATCAGAAATATTCAAGTTTCCAGTGCAATGCAGATGGAAAATATATCAACATCCCAACTATTGGCATGGGAGAAAAATTAAACAGGTTTTAACATTTCTATGAGCACCGTTTTTACACATATAACTAAGACATTTTCATCTAGATGTGTGAAGAGGAAAACTCTCCTGTTTTCACTAGACTAGACCATCTCAAAGTACCACATGCTTACAGTGAAATCTTGTCTCTCTCCAAACTTTTTGGGGGTTGGAAGACCAACTGGTAACTGCCAATTGTTTTTAGATCCTGAACTATGAACTTCTCCCCTCACTAATCCAGGTCAGCTAAAAAAAAAATCCTGCTTTTACTGTTGCTTTTAGAGAACCTTGTCTGCATCAGAGATTACTAAGCACTGGATTATCTCTTGATTATGATCTGTTTGAAAAGGTTGCTCTAGTGGGATATCAAGATTCATGAACAACCAAGCTTCATCTTGGATGTTGTGTGTTAACAGTGCACATCCTGTCTAGTTTAATGTTTAACACCACGTCTGACTGTATAGTGAGTGACATTGCCATTCAACAGTGACGATTTTATGCTTTGTTTGTTTAAATGCATTGGAGAAGGGAGGAGGTCACACAGTGACTGGTGCAAGCAATTGGCGCATGGTCATCAGTGTCTATTGCCAATATGCAATTGTGAGCACAGTGGAGCAATGGTGGAGTTTGATCCTGGAGTTTACCCTGCAAGCTAAGGGTTTTTGGTTCAAACCCTAGTTCCTGCTTTCTGTGCCGCTGTGTCCTTGGGCAAGACATTACCTACTGATGGTGGTTTATAGGGCCTGAATGCTTTGTACGGCAGCTTCACTTTTTATCTGTAAGCCCAAAAGCAGTTGTGGATATGATGTAGATTGCCACCATCAGTGTATGTGTGTGTGAATCAGTGAATGATTGAATTTAGTGTAAAGACCTTTGATCAAGTCTCCGGACTTGAAAAAGCACTATAAGCACAGACCATTTACCAAACCACACTGATAGGGGGCAGTTCTGAACATCATAGGTGAACACTGCTGCTTACTCTTCCAAAACACCAAGGAGTCAGTATTCTACACTTATTTTACTTGGTTCCAACAAAATTAAAGATTACATCTGAGAACTAGTTGATTTTTTTAACTGGATGACTGGTCAAAACAGGAGGTTTTAAAATGGGAACGGCCAATAATGAAGATGAAGAATCAACTTCAAGCAAACGTAACCTGTTCTTTTTCACCTAGAGACTGGCTTTGTAGTTAGTGCCTCTATTTTTTAAAAAGTGACTAGGGCTAGACTAATTCATCAACAGTAATATCAGGAATAATATCTGAACTAATGTCTGGACTTCTGGACTGAAGCCTGGGTTTACATCTGGACTAACATCTGGAAAATGTTGGAGTAATGTCTGGATTGACATCTGAACTAATCTCCAGATTTACATCTGGACAAATCCTTGACTTTCATCTGGATTCATGTCTAGACTAATACCCCGGCTAATGCTCGGACGTACATCTGGAAAAATGCTTGGACTAATGTCTGTATTGATGTCTAGAGTGACATTGGAACTACTGTCTAGAGTAGTGCTGGGATTAACATTTGTAATAATACCTAGACTATCATCTGAAAACATGCTTGAACTCGTATCTTGACTAACATCTGTACTTAAATCTAGACTAATGCTTTACTAATATCTGGACTAACGGAGGACATTGGAACATAAAAAATGTTCCATGGAGCTTTGGCAAAACATCAAAGATTAGCTACCCACATTTAAACCCAGATGTAATCACTTGACACAAAACTTTTAAATGCAGAGGTGGGATCATACATGATGTTCAATTTTGAGTTTAAAAAAGGAATATTATTTTAAAAAAACACCTAACTGAAACATCTCATTTGGCTTCACATTTGTTTATTGCTCTTGCTAACTTAATGTTGGACAGTACAGAATCAGTGGAAGTGTAATTAAAAGCCTTTTTTAAAGAATGTTTCATTTGAGGTTAACATAAAGCGGTAGGCTTCTGTTTAGGGTTTACATATATGTAAATCTGACTCTGACCTAGAACTAAGCCTCAGCAGTCATCAACCTCACTACCTGTCACTGCCAAGAAATAGATAGCATCATAGTTACCATTATTTTCAACTGTTTTTGGACCTTAAAAAAATGGATGAAATTAATTCTTCCAAAATATAACAAAGTCTGCTCTGATTATATATTTTTTGGAATCTTGACACATTTACAGTTTTTTGTGAGCTGCAAAATTAGCTTAGACCAATGTTGAAAATGCCATGGTCAACTTAGGACCAGGCAGGCTAAGCCTAAGGGTGTATTTACTCCAGAATTCTCCTTGAATCCACTTGAATAGTCTAGACCAAAAGCAGTTGGTATTTAAATTGTACTTTTTGCAAGGCAATTATAACTCAGAATCTAGCCACATGTGTTGCAATCATTGCTCCATTGCTAAAAGATGACTATGACTGCAAAAACCATTGTGAGCATCTAGAGCAGCTCATTTAATTTTGATTTCTAGACTTTCTGTTTTCAATTTTGTGATGAGAGAGATCCTCCCCTTTCTGGCAGCCGGGTTGCTAAGCAACAGAGAGCAGAACAGGTATGGTTTTGATACCATGTTTACTACTATGGTGGTTTGTCTTGGAAAATTCAGTTTAGGAAACACTCAGTGTTCTCAGCATCAAGTAGAACTGAAAAAGCCTCTTGGATGAGAGGCGCAACATCATCTAGAAAACTTCACGTCCAGTTGCCTAAACTGAATTTTCCTAGCTTGACCATGACCTGGATGATTGAGAACCTTCACATATATGGTGCTTTGCTAAGTCCAAAAACAGGTAAGCTCTTTGCATTTGGGTCAGACCGTGGGGAGTTGTATTCATACCTGAAGTGACCAGTACAAGAGTCTGTTAGTAAAGGTGGGTCTGGGTCAGCTTGTCAGGTCCAAACTGTCATGATCCGTCTGTCCTTGTGTGTTTGAGTTTCTGTTCTCTGTGCTCCCTGTGTTCCCTGATTGCTCCCAGGTG
>JAUZNJ010096104.1:0-21818 GCA_034780135.1 Jordanella pulchra
TCTTTCTTTCTTTCTTTCTTTCTTTCTTTCTTTCTTTCTTTCTTTCTTTCTTTCTTTCTTTCTTTCTTTCTTTCTGGATGTGTGTGTGTGTGTATGTGTGTGTAGTTGATTTGCTTAAAAAAACAAATACTGACAAGGTATCTTTTCTACTGGATCAAAGAAACAAAACAAACAATGGAGGGCAGGAGCAGGGTTCTCTATGGATAATACTGTTGAACTGATGCGATCCCTGACTACAAGACTTATGTTGTGGAGGGCATTTTGAAAGCCAAGCTTCAATATAACACACACTGAAGTTATGTTGACGATTTACAAGGTTTATACACAAAACATTTAAACTTTCCTCACCCACATGTGAGATAGAGACGGAAAATGTAACCGGTCTGTGATTGGTCATTTTAAAATCTGACTCATAACCCCGCCCTATTGTTCCGAGGTGTTTGTATAATTATCCTTCAAACCCCGTAGCGAACCTTTTCCTGCTGTTTTGGATGCTAGCCCCGCTCACTCTGGACGTCACGGTGTTAACAGCGAGCTGCCTGAACTGCGGCACCGCTCTGTGATTGGCTACTGAGGTTTGAACAAGTTAAAAACGGTTTCAGCGGGTTTACTGGGAGGGTTTCTGTTGTCTTTCCAGGCTGCTAGAAGTATTTTTTTTTTACACGCGAAGGTAGAGCGTATTTACAGTTTAGGCCGTTTTTTTATTGTAAGTATGCGATTAATTTAGTTTTTTTGTTAATAACAGACTACCAGTCTTCTTAAACGTTTTTAAGAAACGCGGAAATTAAAGGTAAATATTTAACATTTTGTCACTGATTGTGCATGTTACCTGCCTAGCACGTTAACGTTAATCTTCAAGTTTTCTGAAGGAGTTAGATATAAAAACCGTGTTTTTGGTATAACCTTAACTCTAAATTCGGTTGCCTTAAAGAACAGTTATCTTTGTATTTTCTCTTGCCATTATCTTCTGTTTTTCCACAAGCTAGCATCCTGCACTTCGAAACCAGGTAGTTTATATCGCTTAATTTAAATACGTCATTTTTTCCCCCCAAACTGTTAAAATATAAGGACTGTATATACGTGTTATTGATGGAAACTATCAGTTTTTTTTTTGTTTTGTTTTTTTTTAATCGTCGAACATGTTGTGTGTTAATATACAGACTAAATGCTTGAAGCAGGCCAGCTTCCGGATTTCAATATAGTTTCTTTGAAGCCTTTAAATTTGTATAGCATGGTATATTTTACGATGGCATATTTTATAATCAATGAAAAGATAATTTTGTGTTGTACCTTATTGCTATGACACAGCCATTGCTGCTAAAATAATCCAAGCTAGCCCTTATAGCTTCCGGTTGTAGTTGACAATGCAGCTAACGGACCAAAGTTAAAAATATATACACTGATTATTAGAAGTGCTTTTGAAAGGGCTATCCAGAAACGGGAACACATTTATACGCTGAACAGATTTCAAAGATTTTGTCACAGTTTGCACTTTAGAGAGTAACTAAGAACAAATAACTGGTTTAATGTAAGGATTAGATAAGTGTCGTTTAAAAACAATTTCAGGCAAAGCAGAAACTAAAGGTAGAAAAGTTAACAGTTTGAACCCTAAAAAGACTTAAGGTGTTTATTGTTTTTTTTTTTTTTTTTTTACACTTCAAGTTAAAAGAGCTTGGATCTTCATGTCCACAAAAGGAGAAAATCTTATTGTTTCACTCCACTGTTGTAAAATCTATTTTTATGCATCTTTAAGGAACTCTATAAATCCCAAATATACAAACACATCAATTCAGATTCAAATGTATTTTGTATTCAACAAAACAGTTTGTTCCTTACGTAAAATGGGACATGTCAGACTATAGTGTGTATATTTATGATAAAAAAATAGCTTGCTAGCATTGCTATAGTGATAATGGAAATATTTATAATGCCTATCTCCTATTTTCCTCTTGTTTGCGCTTTCTACCCTTTGTGACCTTCACCAATGTCATTTGTTTTTGGTGTGAGCATCTGTTTCTGTGAGGCTTTTTGCAACTGGCTACATTAGCATATAAAATGCAAGTTCATAGCACTCCCAACATGAACCAACAATTGTTGCTCCACAAACTGTCCTTTGCCTTAGAAATATCGCACACTGATGTTGAGATAAGGATAAATATACAATAAGCATATGAGAACAGTCCTTTAGTAACAAATGTTCTTGCACTCTGCTTGGTAATCAATGAAAAGGCATATGTTGCTGTTACAGTAAGCAAAAACAAAACTCTTGTTTCTTCAAAATTAATATTAACTTAAATCCTTTGCAAATTTATCCTTTTGTTAAAATTTAATATTATTTCAACGTAAATGTACAAAGGGCAATGGAGATTTTTTTTCTTTATGTTTTGCTTTACTATGAGTCCAACTGAAGGACTTAGTACAGCATGATAGTAAATTAGCACTTACCCCAGAATTTAGTAACAGCTTATTGTTAGAACAGCTGTTGATTTACAGAAATTATGAATCCGCTGCAAAGACTGGGCGTCCCACATAACTTCTAATACTGTCTTCTTTGAGGCACAGTTGGACAATATTCTGGGTTTAGATTGTTTATAAGATAAATCATAAATGTAAGCAATGTTTCTTAATTTCTTTTACGAGTCAAAGCAGTTTGTAACTTTAAATTCTAATTGTCTTAAGTTTTTAAAGTCTTATGAACTTGGTCAACTTGCAGAAACCTGAAATATAAAACAATGTAAACTTCAGTTCCCAACATTCATGTGATGGAATTCAAGGAAAAGTTACTAGAAGGTAATAAACTGCAGGTTTTGTTTTTTTTTTTTTTACCCCCAAATCATGGCAATACACTATATATAGTAAATAAGCATCATGGATCAAAGGTCCTGATGTAACATTTTGTCTCAAAGAATATTAGGGATATTTTCTTTCAGCTAAGATGGCAAAGAATCATCATTCAATTCATTTTTATATATATATATATAGCGCCAATTCACAACTCATGTCATCTCAAGGCACTTTACAGAGGCAATTCAATCAAAATCTTACGGTCGCATTGGTTCAAAGTCTTCACAATATCTAGTCTTAAGAGTCACAATTATATATTTTCCAGGTATTCTGCAGTCTTACATTTTTATGTTATCTCTACATTGGCAAACATTTTGTAAAAATATATTCTTTCTAGTCAAAATTTTAATTGCTCATTTTTCTCACTCAAGCTGCCACCATGAAGTCCCTGCAGTCGAGAGTCGGCTCCCTCTTGCATATGTGCGATAAAAAAGTGCAGGAGTTCATCAGTGAGATCGAAAATGTCCACATGGTCTGGCTGGAAGAGATCCAACAAGAAGCAAATGGCATGTTCTCCAGGTAGGGTTGTTTTAATGTGATAAATGTCTGCTGAATTGAGCCTTATATGACTTAAGCTTACTATGCATCTATTTAACCATTTCTTTTTATTTCAGTGATTTTAATGCCGCACCAGAATTGATGCCAAAAACACCATCACAGAAGAAGAACAGCCGCAGGAAGCGCGTGTCTTTAGGGCGCCAAGAGCAGGGTCAAGCGAGGAGAAGGTCTGTATGATTAATGATTAAGGAACCGGGATTTAAATTATGTATTAGTCTCTTTAGTGTTTTTCTTTTCTATATTTGTGTGTCTATACATTAGGTTCTCAAAGGGAAAGCGCAGCAATCTTCGTGGATCATCTGTCAAATCTCTAGACTTAGTCGCTGAAGAAGAAGCAATCCCTGAAGCTTCAGCCTCTAAGCCCAATACCAGAACGCAACCCAAACGCACGACTCGCAGAAACAAACAGACAAAGGCTGAAGATGTTGAAGAAGAGATCCTGTCATCTAGTGACAGCATTAAACATGAAGAGGTGCAGAACAAGAAGCCAGTGCTGGTTGAAAGAGAGGAGAAAGTTGGAGAAATTCAAAAAGTGAATGATGCAGAGATTGTATCAGAGGAGCCACAAAACACTTCTCAGTCTCCTGCAAAGATGGGTTCCCCTGAGTTAGTTGTTAGAATCTCAGCAGAGGATCGCTTGTCTGCCGAGGTCGTCATAAATCAAGCCCCCTCTCCAGGCCGCACGGCTACAAAGATGGCCATAGCCGAAGCTACTCGAAGCTCAAGGCGGAGCTCTTCTCGGTGCTCCCTCAAATTACGCCACTCACTGGCAGGTCTTCGGCACAGTATGACGCAGGAATCTGTTCGTCGGTCTTCTCGCCGCTCTATGCTTAAAAGAAAATCTATTCGCATGGGATATTCTACAAGCAGCAGCAGCAACGTTGGTGGTGAGTTCTTTTATCTCCTAGATCTTTACATTTTTGACCAGTACCTTTTCTCAATCCTTTAATCCTTTTGTCACGTTTGCCTATTTGTGAAGGAGCGGACTCTTCCATGGATGCTGTAAATGAGGACGATGGAGAAGAGTAAGAAAAACACTTTCTTTGCATTTTTAGGATTTATCTTCCTGGAATTTGAGGAATAGAAGTTGCAGCTACATACTAAAAATGATAACTAAAATTACAGTTTTTTTTGTTTTTTTTTTTTAACATTTGGCTCTTTTACCTAAACAGAGGAGATGGTTAACATGTTTAACAATTTTTAACAATGAAAATGTAATTAATTATGCATTAGTATTTTCCAGATTTTGGATATAGATATGATTGTTGTTAAAATCTGTCTTCTCTTTTATTAACATTTACAGCAAACCAGAAGCATTAACTGCAGACACTGTAGATGATGTGCCTGAAAAGGCAAAGGAGGCATCAGAGGTAGCAAAACTCCCATCGTTTTATTCATTATATTTAACTTGCTTTGCTGAGTTTTTGTCTTTAATTTTATGTTTTATTATTTTATCTTCTTATCAAAAAAGCCTCAAACCATCAATAGTGCACCTGCTTTAGAGCGTGTGACCCGCTCTGTGGCGGCTAATTCTCCCAAACTGGCACCGCCTCCACTGTTCAGTTCTGAGACTAAAATTAGCACTCCTGTCAAGACTGGTATGTGATCCTGTCATATTTTGGTTTTTACTTAGTGAAATATTTTTTTGGCCATGGTTTCAAATTAAATAAAACATCTGTGACTGTTTTGAATTAATGTTTTTATATCTTTTTTTTTTTTTTTTTTTGCCAGTGGCTGCAAAGAAACTGATCCAGGCAGCTCGAAGGTGTGTGTCATGGGGTTTCTGGACTTGAAATGTGCCTCTTTTTATGCCTAAAGTAACAGCATCAGTGCTGTAAGTTATGTTTGCATGTCTGTTGAAGAAAAGTCTCCCTTGTCTTTAGATCGAGCCTCAGTACGAAGCGGAAATCTCCAGACACTGTGGAGGACAGCCCTTCTAAGAGGTTCTCTCCCCCAAAGAAAAGCCAAAGCGTATGACACAAATCTTATTGGAATGATTTGTTGTTTTAGAAATGGAAGTTAAAAAATAAACATTTTAAACTGAGCTTATTAATGAAGTAATGGAACATTTTCTTGCCTCTAATCTATAGGCTGTCAGACCACACATGAAGTCTTTTCTTCACACTGTGCATAAGAATCAAATGCTGATGATGACTCCTAGCTCCCTTGGCCGAACTGCTGTGGTGAAGTCCTTCATCAAACACACCACTCCTCTGAAAATGGACCCCAGAGTAAGTTGCACATTTGTGCTGTTTTTGACTCATAATATTTATTTTTCTCATCGATGCATCAGGATGATATTTACAATCAGAGGAAAACATGAATCATTTACTGTGATTATTGCTTGTAAGGTTTAAATACTTTTGTTTTTTCCTCAGATGAACATGGGTACTGTGGTGAGTGTAAAGTTCAATCTGTAGGAATCTGGTGTCTTTAACAAGCATAGTGTGATGGGTTAAATGTCATTGGCACAAAAGGCTTCTTTCCCACGTTTCCATCCCCAACAATAGTTGTGGGGTTTTTTTTTATTTTTTACTTGAAAATAAACAGGATGATGATAATGATTTAGTTTTTGCACAGAAAATGGGCCTAAAGGCAAACACTGATTCCTTATCAGGGTAACTGTCTGTTTGGGATCCATGTGTGAAAGGGGCTGACATGAGATCTGTTTTACCAGCAGATTCTATATTACTGATCTGTTCTTGTTTAATTGCTGTCTGCCTTTCAATATTGACTCGTATAATGTAATATTTCACCATAGTCTAACACTAGCTGTGTTTGGTTGTATCACACAGATCAGGTCATAGATCCACCTTTGCTGATTTTTTCATGGTGTTGTTTTATTTTGAAATTTTATTTTTCTTTAATAAGGTCCAAGTTTTTTACCTCATCTCAGTTTGTAGCAAACAAAGGATATTCGTCTTAAATAGAACCACATTGCTACGGCTTTTTCTGTAGATCATTAAATGTGCACTAGACTCAGCTTTTTCTTTTTTATTTTCTATTATTATTTGTGTTCCTTCATATGTACACATATGGAGCCACCACTGGTGATTATTTAGCAAATTAAAAACAATTTTGTCTATATTTCCAATTAATAACCAGGCAGCACTAAAACTACCCCTAGACTTTTACTAATGGAATATATTTTAATTAAATCTTCATGTATATATTATTTGTACAGTTTGGGCTTAATTATTGCTCTGAGTGGGTCGATCTCTGCGTTAGTCTGTATGCTTCAGTTAACAATCACTCTATTATTTTTGGACTATTATTTCAGCAACTGAATAATTGATTATTCAGATTAATTGTTTCAGGCCTCGGATTAGTTTTATTTCAGGTTTTAAAAAGCTCTTTCCATTTATTGCCATCATGTAAAGTCACAATCAATAAGAGTTTAAAAGCATATCCTGTGTGGCCAATATAGAAATAATAAATGATTGTAACTGTTATTTACAAATTTTTCAGTCATATTTTTTTAACCTGCGCACCATTTATTCTGTAATTGTTTTTTCTAGTATCTATGATATAATTAGAATGCATAAAGTGATCCTCAGTTGAATTTTTCTTAACTACAGGATATTTATAATGACTTTATTTTTATGTATTTTATCTTCCCTTAAAGGTTTTGAAGGTTCTCTTGCAAAACATCTTTGTAAGTGTGGGGGGAACCTCCAGATCACTTTTGGGTGTTAAATTTTATTCCCAAATGTGCTCCTCAGAATTAATTTCAATTGCTCATTTTGGTCTTGATTGAATTTTGAAATTGCAACAATTATTGGTTAAAGAAACCCCCAAAAACTACAAATTTAGACTTTTTTTTCTGTGCTATAATTAGATGCTATGTAGCATTTTTTATGAATACCTCATCTGTTTTTTTTTTTTGTTTTTGTTTTTTTTTCTTCATGTTATTTCCATATGCTTATAGCTATATTTTTAGCGTTCTAATGACCCTAGCATTTAAATATATATATGTAAAATCTGTGGCAGCCCAGATTTTGCTCTTTTGTTTGACGTCTTCCTCTAAAAGGAGAGAGAATCTTTAGAGGCTGAAGGTTTTACCCTCTTCCACCTGCAGGACATAGACTATCTGAAATACCTGCTAGTCTACCATGATGGTGCACAGGGGGGTCTTCATTTAATCTTTAATCTTATGTTTTCAAACATTGCAATGTGCTTTTCATCTCATTCACCATCCGGCTCACTCACTCTGAACTGTGTGCATCCAAACCTGTTTCTAATACACTGGTTCCTTAGTTTTTGTTTTGTTTTTTCATCACAGCCACCTTCATACCAGCCACCTCAGTTATAAAAAAACATTTCTAACTCTTTTCATTTTTTATTTTTTTTATCAACTCTTTAATTTACTTGTTTTCTCTTCTAAGGCAAAAGAGCGGAACAGACTGGAAGCGCTTAAAAAGAAGCAGGAACAAGAGGAAGAAAGGATGAAGAAGATGGAGGAAGAAAAGAAGAGAAAACTGGAAGAACTGAGAAGGTATTCACTGCTGTAAATAAAAGCTTTGTTGTGACATTTGGATCTTGTGTTTATTTGAATTCAATGTTTTAAATTTGTCTTTACAGGAAGAGGGAGGAGAGGATGAGGAGAGTGGTTGAGGCCAAAGTGAAGGAAGAGCAGAAGGAAGAGGAAAAGAAAAAGAAGATTGAGCAAAAAATGGTTAAAATTGAGGAAAAAAATGATAAAGTATGTAAAAGGCTTGGAGGGTCCCCTCATTTTATGCTCCTTAATGCTCATTTAAATGTGAAACTGCTTGTGTGCAGCGCCAGGCTGAGGAGAAGGCTAAAAAGAAGATGGCTGGGAAGCGTCAAGAAGAGCTGGAGCAAAAGAGGAAGTTAGAGGAAGAAGCTAGAAAGAAAAAGATTCAGGTAAAGACTTATTTTCTTTGCGTTATCCTTGCATCTAGTTTTTGATGCATCATAGATTCTCTTGTTATAAATCTTATTTAAAAGAACTTTCTGGATACATTTTGCTTCCAATTATTATCTGGTTTTCTTTCTTTCTCTCTTTCACTCCGCTGAACTCAAACTTTTATTAAAAACGTCTCCTACAAAAACTGATTTCCTTATCATGTTTGTCTTTGAACCATTCAGGAGGAAGAAAAAAGGCAGCAAGAGTTGGCAGCCAAAAAGAAAGCGGAGGAGGAGGAACTGCAAGCTCGCAAAGCTCTGGAGCTCAAAAGAGAGCAGGAGCGTGAAAGGGAGCGAGAGCTGGAGCGAGAACGTCAGGCTGCTGCCGCCGCCGCCGCTGCTGCTGCCGCCGCCGCTGCTGCTGCTGCTGAAAGGCGAGTTTAGAAAACGGACGAAAATTATTACAATTAACTCAATTATCCATGTGGGTTAGAAATAAGACACATTAGAATATATTTTGTTTATTTAGTTTTAGATTATTTTCACAGTATTCATAGCTTAATTTCACCTTATCTCCTCAAATCCTTAAATGAATAATTGGTTTACTTCAATGTCTACAGTTAACAGTGAATTTTGCCCACTTAAGTGTTGAAGTGAAATGTTCAAGTTTTTAATTTTTTCATAGTAGTGGCTGTTAAGATCAGATGCAATTTTTTTATTATTTATTTTTTTAATTAGTAACCGCCCAGTCTAACATCAAAGTTGTGGTCACATTATGTTAATGACTTCCATCAGATGACAAATGATGTAGGTTAATATAGCTGAGACACTTTATTGGTACCAGGCTGTAATGAATGGTTTTTATGTGCAGAGAGCGGCTGGAAAAAGAAAAGGCTCTTGCTTTACGGCGTGAACTGGAGAGAGCAGCCAGAGAGAAAGAAATTAAAGAGCTCGAGGAGAAAAGGAAAGCATTGGAAGAAAAAAGGAAACTGGTAAGATGTAATGTTCCAAATGAGTCTGTTTTTTGATTAGAACAATGAATAGGAAAAGGTCATGACATTTTGCACGTGTTTGCTGATTTGTTGTTGATTTTATTTCAGGAGGAGCAGCAGAGGTTGGCTGCAAATGAGAAAGTTCTTAAAGAGAGAGAAGAAGCAAAACAGAGAGAAGCTGCTGCTAAAGCTGCTGCTAATACACAGGTAAGCTGATGCGCTAAATTCAAACTTGAAGTGATTTTAGTTTTAAGGTTCAAGCTATTTTGTTTTTTTTATTCTTTCTCTCTTTTTTTTGTATTTTTTTTTTTTTTTTCAAAAAAATTCCAATATGACTTAATTTTGGTTTCCATGTGCACTAAAGAGAACTTGACTTAAAGATCAATCCTTGTTTAGCATGAAGTGTAGCTAACAACTTTATGTATTACAGCTTTACTTTATCCAGTGGTCAACTTCCTAAATATTTTATTGTCATTACACCCAAGGCTGCAGACAGCTGACCTTCTTAAACCCAAAGTATTACCAGAAAAATGTTTCTTCTTTGGTTCCATGGGTTTAAATGTCTTAAAACCCTTGGATGCTCTCTTGTCAGTTCAGGAGACCCCAGAAAAGCCTTTTTTTTCCCCCCTTGTGCCGTTTGGAAAAGGTCACTAGCTGCCACATTCTTTTGCTCTGTGTAGCTGCAATCCAAACTTAAGTGTATTTCTTATACTCCAAACTACAAAATAAATATTAAAACATGCAATTGTTATAATGTATAACATGAAAACAAATTATGATAGTTTGTGCTAATATCGTATTTGGTCGATATATTTTTGGATCCATTTTCAAAGCTGCAACATTGTTATTGTATTGGAAAGGAAAAAGTTGTATCAGGACATCCCTTTAAATACTCACAGTGACCTGCAGTCATGGTAACGGAGCCATGCAGTGTTGCATGACGACCAGGCTACAAACAATGCTACAGAATAGGTCAGGGATTTTAATATGAACAACATTTAATGGAAACCAGCCACAAAGAAGAATGTCGAAAGATTTATAACTGTGAGGCAGTGAAAGGTGTTTCTCTGAGAGCTGTTTGTCCAAGTTATTTTTTTACTTTTTAAAATTTTATATGGAGGGGAGCATGATGTAAAGAAGTTTTGTAAAATCTTTCTGCTTTTTGAATGAGTCAGCGTTTATTCTGGAAGCGAACCGCTCCAGGGTTCTGATCAATGATACCTACTGTGAACTTTTTTTGTTGCCTGTGAAATTCTTAAATTCAATTGACTGATTTTAATTTGTACATTTATTGTGTTCTTTTAAAAATGCTTTAACAGTTTTTTTTTTTTCCTCTTTTTTTTTTTTTTAACCTCTCATCTGTATTGAAGCATTCTACAGACATGCTGAATAAAACTGTTGACATCGAGGTAAGCATCGCCATCAGATATGATTTCATCAATACATTGTTTTGTAGATTCATTGGAGTGGTTTTGTTAGATACTTTCAGACCTCATTAAACTTAAATCAAGGCAGTTATCCTGATCCAGTGTTCATGTTTTGATTTCTCCCAGCGCTCAGTAATGAAGACACCTGTAGGAAAAGGTTGTCTAAACGTTACTGTGGATTTACAGGTAATTTCTTTTTTCCCTTCCCCCCTTTTTCCATCTTAGTAACCATCTTACTTGTTATCTTGAAGCCTCATTGTGTGTCGCCCTTTTTTGTCCTGCAGGAAACATCACCTCAGACATATGCCATCACCCCCAGTGGTGGAAATAAGAACTTGATCATTTCAAAGAACCCAGACGATTACGGAATGGATCAGAACAGCGATGATTCAACAGATGACGAATCCGCTCCAAGAAAACCGATTCCCTCCTGGGCCCAAGGTTTGGACTACCTGTTTGGCTATTTAGATTTCAGGTTCTACAATAGATGCTAGCTACAGGATTACAAAGTTAAAAGGCACCCATTTGGGTTCTCTTTAACCTTTTTCTTGTGCAATCAAATCAATGGGCTTTATAGGATCTCTTATTGCCTAATACATGCTTGCATGGCATTTCAAAACGGTCAAAATGTTTTCTTCACTCTTCCAGGTGCACTTCTGAAACAGCTAATTGCAAAGCAGTACTTCAACCCTCCTAATTTGGACTCTTTCTTCGGGCCCATCGAGCCTCCTCGATTGGAGAACATATTCTACAAAAGCAAACCCAGATACTTTAAACGCACCAGCTCTGCAGTGTGGCACTCGCCTCCAGCTGGGGCCAAGTGAAATCTCTACACTGATACAGTATGGGTGTTGTACGCTGCTGTATAAAGTTTATATTTTTGTCTGTATCAATAAAGTGATGTGCTTTTCCTGTGTTTTTTTTTTTTTTTTCTTTAATATAGAGAAAACGTGAAACTTAGTTCTGATTTCTGTTGCAGCATAGGGAGAAAATGTACAGTTTTAGGTATATGGAAAGTTTTTCTGCCTGGTTGTGTTGACTTTGATCTCAAAGCAGATGTGTTATTCAGAGTTTATGCTTAAAACAGTCATCACTTCCAAGTGTAATTTTTATTTTGTTTTTATATGAATTAAATGAATAAATGCTTTGGGAAAACCAGCAGAGTGCTAAAGAGTTTGTAAACCAGATGAATGGGGAGCTGTGCAGGTTTTTTGTATAGGATTTACAGTCATATTCTTGACCTTTTAACACTAAAGTGTTTATTAAATTACCAAAGCTATTCTTGTAATTGAATAATGTGATGAAACAAAGTTGTTAATTGCTCTAGTTTTCATAGTTTTTGGTTTTTTTTTTTTTTGGTTTAGCACCATCTGAAAATACTTGCTTATTGGTCATCTATGGTTCTGAACAATATTTTCCAACTGTATGCGTTTCTTTTGTTTTTTTTGTAAACCTTATGTTGCCGTTTATCAAAACTTGGTGAAAATCATTTTTCAAATGGTTTAAGCTTAGAGAAATACTCCGTATGAAAGATGTAATAAGTGTGTTTACACATTCCTTCGCTGCAGCAACTACCACTAATCACTTCTCTGTAAAGTTCCTTTAGTTCGGCCACTTTGCTTGATTCCTAAATATTAATGACATTTGATGCCACATAAAATAGGTTTTAGTCCAGGCTTTGACTATAATGTTATAAAATCTCCAAGAATAGACTTGCCATTGTATTTAGAAATTTTTTTTTTTAATGAGCAATAACGACAAAGAAATTAATTATCCACAAATAAGCAGGAATGTAATTATATTTGTAATAAAATTCAGCAAGTATTTCATATATAACAGCCCTAAAACTATTAGCAGATGGGAGAACTTCACTAAAAAACAAAACTTACTTTCAAAAAGTCAGTCTGGAATTAGATCAGAGATCCAGCTTTGGCAGTTCTGGAATAGGGGAATTCAGAATCCGTTTATAGAAAGTTTGGAATTTCTCTGTTTCACTGAAAAAAGTATTTGAACGCTGGTCAAAATATACTAATCACGAAAGTAGAGTATGTCAAAGGAAACAGGCACTTCCTTACTAAGAGCCTGCTTTCTTTTTGCATATATTCAGGTTGTTGGGAAACTGCGACACCTAGTGGTGGCTCCCGAGTCGGCCTTGTCTGGTCTGATGTGTTGGTCATAACGGAGGACTTATTTGGTATTTCAGGTTTGCAGCTTTTGTATTTTATTTTTAGAATAAGTGTTTTTTTAATCATTGACGTTTTTTTCTAAACAGTTTAATCATTGTCACTTGCTGTTCTTTTAGAAAAGTTATTTGTCTTGTTTTGGGCTTTACTAAAGATGATGTGGAGTCTAATATTTAGGCATTGGTGGCAGGATTCATTCATCGTGTTTATTTTGATGCCTTACTTACTTCAAGGTAACATATTTATGTTAGTTTTTTTTAATTATAGTTGGAAAAATAAAATGGCCAAGATCTATACCGTTTACCATCACAACCAGAGCTTTTAGCTCAGATGAATTTCATCTACTCTGTTCTTCATAATGACCGTGGTGATGCTTAGTGGAGCAAACCTCTGCTTCATGTCATAATTGGTTTATAGATAATTAGCAGCACCATATTTTTTCGTGGTCTGAATCAATATTAAAGCCAAATTTACTATTTTTGTTCTGGATTAATCAATTTCGGTCTGTTTCTGCGCGCAACTCAGGCTGACACTGCGGCTGCTCTGAAATCAGCCGTGTTCCCCTGTTGCAGTGCTATTTTGTTGCTTTTGTTTTAATTTTTTGTGTAAGGGGAGAGGCAGGCTGACATCCTTGAACTGAAGAGCTGTTAAAGGACAGGCAAAGTGCTAGTCCACCCCCCTTGTAGTTGAGCAGTTGCTGCGTGTTAGCAAATACAATTTCTTTTCTGTCATGAATTTTTGTCCTTATTTAGATATTAAGTGATCATTTTTTCATTTCAAACATGCATAATTATCCTAATAATGAGATACTATCTCAAAAAGATTAGATACTATCTCGTAATTACGAGATAACTAATTATGAGGTAAGTTTTTTTTTTATTATTTTTTATTTTATTATATTTTATTTATAAACAGTCGCGGAAATGGGCTTCCATAACGCAGAGATCAGACGCACATGGAAGGAAAATAACGTTACCATTTTGATGCTTTCATGTCCTCTTGGACAAAGCATTTGTGAGGTTATTTTATTTTTTGTTTGTTTTATTCAATTTCCCACTCGTGGATGATATATCGTTAGCTTTATTGACAAAAACTTACGTTATTTGTTTCTATCGAATAAAAACGGATACTATAACAGACATATAACAGGGGTTTAAATTGCAATCAAGTTAATTGATTTCCCACTGTCATTGAATGCAGCAAAAAGTCAACCACTCCTCTTGACGTAATTATAGATCGGGTGTCTTTGCTAACGAGTGACATTGAGTAACATTCAAGTTGCGTATCTTTATCAAAACCATCGAACTGAATCGACCATAAGTCATCGCTTGAAGTGAAGAGGATATTAGACATCATTTAAAGCTGGTAGGTTAATGCTAACACTTCCCAGCTAGCTAGAAAGGTATTAGCTCATGTTGTGAAAGCTAGGATTTCCACAGTTGACAAAAACACAGTTTAATGGGTCAGCTCCGCATGATTTAAGTGTTTAACTTCTATTATATCTATCCCTTTAGAGCAAGCAAAAAATAAATTTTTGAAATCAAAGTTTAACAGAAATAAATGTAAGATGCTATCTAATACAGGTTAAATAATATTTACTGATCGGATTGATAAATGCGGGTCATCTAATTCAACCAATGCATATAAAATCTCTACAGTGAAATAAAGAACCGTATTTATCTGTAATCGTCTATTAGCACAGTAGATACACCAAGGACACATTTGAAACATGACCCTGAATGTTACAATCACGAAAGTGAATGCATTGCAGCACATTTAGATTAAAGTATTTAAAGGGTGATTAAAGTCACCCTCTATGCAAAGCTGGGAAATCATAAAAAATTATGCACCCTTTTTCTGCTGCTTGCATAATAATGCTTGACTCTGAAGTTTTAAAATGAAAAAGTTCATGGGGTGTAGATAATTTTGCGTTCAGTGCTTATTATGTGAAGAAAACTGTTTATCTGTGTGAATGTTTGTATTTTTGGATCTCTTCTACTTAAGATTAACTTCCTTATTATATCCTGGTATATTATATCTTAGATTTAGCATGCAGACTCTTATTCATCGATGTGATCTTTGTAGAAATGAGTTCCCAAGTCCGACAAAACTTCCACCAGGACTGCGAAGCTGCAATCAACAGACAGATAAACTTGGAGCTGTATGCCTCCTATGTTTATCTCTCTATGGTGTGAAACACTTTTTTTAATGCATTATTTTATAATTTAAAGGAAAATTTATTGTTTTTTATTAATTCTTTGTTTTCTCTTGTCTTCCAGGGATACTATTTTGACAGGGATGATAAATACCTCGCAAATTTTGCAAAGTTCTTCAATGCTCAGTCGAAAGAGGAGCGAGAGCATGCAGAGAAGCTAATGAGTCTGCAGAACAAGCGCGGAGGCAGGATTTTTCTGCAGGACATCAAGGTACGCAGGGATAGTTTTACTAATGAGTGGAAATACATTATTGTTCTCGATAGTTGGGGACTTATTGTATATAGAAAAGTAATATAACAATCACTGGCACTACTTCCGTATGCTTAAACTGGTTTATTTGAATATATAGCCTGCTTTGTGTTATTATGGTTTATTATGTGCGTTAGAAACCTGATAGAGATGAGTGGGGGAGCGGCCTGGAGGCCCTGGAGTGTGCCTTGCAGCTTGAGAAAAGTGTAAACCAATCCCTGCTGGACCTGCAGAAAATGGCAGCCGAACACAACGATCCTCATGTGAGAAACATCCTTGAAAAACATTCTGTTCACTGTCTGTCCTTATGATCTAACACTGTTGTAATGTGATGTCTTCTGTCCTCCTAAACAGCTCTGTGACTTCATAGAAACACATTTCCTGGATGAGCAGGTGAAATCAATCAAACAGCTGGCAGACTGGATCTCAAGCCTGCGTCGTATGGGAGCCCCTCAGAACGGGATGGCAGAGTACCTCTTTGACAAACACACCATGACAGAGGAAGCTAGTTAAACTGAGCAGCAGGTTATCATCCGCATGAAAAGCAAACATTCTGTGTCATAGATCACACAACATATCTGCAGATATAATTTAATCTAAAATTACAGCTATTTGTTCATCAGCAAGTTTTAGAGTTTAGACCATTCCAAGGTAACATTTATTAATAGTTGCATGACATAAACATCCCCCTCCCACCTTATTAAGACCACTCTATGATCTCTGGGATCTGCTAAAGTAATCAAATGTTCCTGAATCACAGCAAATTTAGGAAACCTACTCCTATTGTTGAGGCATATGTTGTTGGCACATACCTTCTCCCTCGCTGCATAGCTAGTTACCCTACCGCATAGTTTTCACCACAGGTATACCTCGACACTTGAATTTCTTTCTCCAAACTTGCAGTTTTCCTATAAATGTAGATTGCTTCTGGACCGTTGTTGTCAGTTTCAGTCTTACTGCTGCTGAAGAAACATTATGGTGACAGTTTTGTATTAGCTCTCTGATAGCACAGGATGAGCTTTTCTGCGCCAAAGTGGGCCTCTGTGCATACTCATCTGTGTATTTATTTTTACCTGGTTTACTATGTAAGTAGATGATGCACAGGAAATCTAAGCTTCTTTTTTTGATGATCACTGTGAGCACCATGCGTGTTTCTCTTATTCTGGACCCGAAGCCATAAAGAGTTAAGACACACATTATGGATAAGCTTCACCAGGCATAATGCAGATCTTTTAAATTCACACTGTTGAGGTTGTGATGCAGTCGTAGTATGGTGTGAAGTGGAGGCTCACTGAACCATATGCCTAATTTCCAACAGGGAAATAGTTTTGCTTTTTTTTTTAACAAAATAAAGGAGACAATGGTTTCTTTTGTTAGCAATAAAGCCATAACTTGCACTTAGAAGCGAGAAGATTGTGTGAATTATAATCTTATGATAAAGCCATATGACAATATTCTGATATTCAATGCTATCATATTGCATTTTCTTGAAATTAGTATTTTTATTGTTTTAAGAGGTTGCTACCCATGATGTGGTTACTAGTTTTTATGGAGTACAGCTCCTTAATTTCATCATTTAAAAAAAATGTATTATGAAGGTTTTCTGTGCAATTTCCTTGTTTTTTTTGTGGGGGTATTTTATTGTTTTTGCAGTTGCTTCATTATAATAAATATTCTTAGTTTTCAGTAGATATTATCTTGTATGTGTAACAAGCTTGTTTTATGAAAATAAAGCAATAGTATGGATATAATTTTTGCATTCATTTTTATTTAAATAAACAATAAAAGTATCACAGCATGTAATTTGAATTTAAAGCAGTACTAATAAAGACAAAGTTAAAATGTGGATATGAACAGTTGAACTTTTTAGCTCGATTTCCAGGAAAAAAAGTTTTTTAAAATCCTCATTGACTCTTTCAATTCAGGCTAACAGGATATTTGCATAAGATGTAGGTCAATTCTGAGTTAATTCTGGAAGTCTGGTTTAACTCACAGTCTAATACTTTGTAGATGTGAGTCTGTCAGAAGTGCCAGTCCAGTTTGAAAGCAACATGTTGCACATATACATTTCATTTAGAAGGTGTAAAAAGACACTTTAGGGTTTAATTTAACTGGGTTTTGGCCTTAAACATCTCTTGGCTCCAACAGACTAACTCAACAAATGTCAGATGGTTTAAAAAATACTAATTCCTTTTTTTTTAATATGTTGTGTCATTTTGTATATTTCAGCACAGACTCATTGATTGGACACAGTTTCAGAATTTTAAAGGCATCAAATTAGTTTGTTTTTTCCTCAGTTCTGCTCCCTTTCTCTTCCTTATTCATTCCACTATCCACCAGAACTCCCAGTAGGTCCCCTTCAGCCAGTGAGATTCCCGAATCATTGGCTGAGTTTTGCTGACTCGTTTCCTGTGACGGCGCAGACGTAGAAACTGTGTTGATGTTGGTGCTTAGCCCACTATTGCTGCCCCCATTTCTTGTCCTCGAGTTTGAGGTGAAATTTCCATTGTTGCTGTAACCATTGTGGCTTGTTCCATTACAAAGACTTCCTGCTGTGCCAGCGCCGTTGGTGCTTGTTGCATTAATACTGTTGGAGCTGCCGTTGGGATTACTGGGATTTGGTACCGCTGCGTGAGAGGGGGGAGTAAATGAAAATGTCCTTTCACCTCCGCCCCCTGTAGCCCGAGCACTTGGGGTTCCTGGCTGGTTGTCAGAAGGTGGGAGGGTTTCTAGAGTAAGGCGAGGGGGAAGAGGGCGACGGGACAGGAGGCCATGTCCGGGTCTAATTTTAGAAATTGGACAAAGTTCAGGTGCTGGGTCTGGGAAGGAGAACGCTGGTCCATTCTGTAAATCTCCCTCCTCACTCATCCAGGGAAATGCAGAAGATGGAGGTGGTGGAAGATGGGTGGGCGTGTCAGGAGCCAGTAACTGGGAACCTACTGTTGGAGGGGCCATGGAGCTGCAGCTGCGGTCCCACTCGTTTTGAGTCCGACGGGCGTGCCGAGAGCGAGGCACCGTAGGGGGCACGCAGTGAATCGGTGTTTGGGGGCAGCTGTAAAATCCTGGTCTTTCATACATGGGCACAGTGGAAAAGGCGTAGTCTGGATCCCGCTCCTGGTTCAAAGGTTGACATGATTGAGTAGGGGTCGATGGAACTTCTGGGTGTAAGTATAGGGGGAACCGGCTCAGTGGAGCTCCAGGGCGGCGGCGTAACAGAGGTACACGGGAAGAGCGAGGAAAATTTGGAGACTGGACGCCCAAAAGACGACCCAACCCTCCAAGCAGCGGAGTGGTATAGTTGGCCTCTTCATTTTCCTTGATCTGCTCCAAGTTAGACTGAAACTCCATCTCCTCCTTAGGAACACTGGGGGGACATCAAGGAAATGACTATACAGATAAAAGGCATTCTTTGATAGTTCTCCAGAAAACAAATACTTTAGTTCACCTAATATCTAGAGCTGAGCCCATAAAGGAGGGTTTACGATGTTCAGCACTGGCAGGAGTGTAGGGAGGTTCTGGCTCTGACTTATTCCAGTACATGTCCCGCTCAACCAACGGCAGGCTGTCGTACATCTCATCCACAGACAACAGAGACACCTTAAACATAGAACCACCACAAGTCAAACAACAATATTCTCTAGAGAAGATATGAAATGCGGCTGGAATAATTTAGGTCACATCAGAACCTGCAGGTTTCGATCAACTAGCCAGTTTGTTTCAAAGTCGTCATCATCTTCACCAAAAGGATTAATGAGTTGTTCAGCCACCTGAGACCATCAAAACAGCAGCAACAAGAAAAACAATAAAATTGAAGAGGAAAGTAAGAAAAGGAATAGTGATAATGTTTTGTGTCTCACCTTCAGCCAGCCAACATAGAAAAAAAATTGCAGCAGAGTAAAAACAGGCAGGTAAAAATCCACATCATGACCTGGATATCCCTGAGCAGGATCCAAAAACTGTCGACCAATCAGACAAGCCAGAAAGAAGCTGTAGACTGCCACTGTTGCCACCTGTTTCAAAGGCAAGTTTTCAGTTTAACACATCAATTTGTTTTTAAGATCTCCTTTATCAAAAATAAACCCATCCAACCTGAGTATAGACAAGAGGGAGACTAATCCAGTCATAACCATACAGCTTCATACACTTTGCTCTCAGACTGTTCAGCTCCTGAATGGAGAAAACCCCAAAATATCCCATAATAAACAAAAGATCTTTAGATTTTAATGCCTGCAGACTGATGTAACATGAAGACCTACAGTGAGAATGGCAGTGAGGGCCACGTCATTGTTGATGCGACCCTCAGTCCTTGCTCTCAGTGCCAAGTTGACAAACCACGTACAAGGCACCCAGAACTTGTTATGGGGAGAAGGTAGATCCTCCAGGTGCCTCAGTTCTTCTGAGGTCATCAGACCTGAGAGGAAGAAGCACAGATAAATATTTGTCATTTGTTTATATCTATCGTTGGGACTGCAAATCTGTTGCTGGGTGATGTTGCTCTAAAAGCTTGGACCCAGTTTGCTTTAATGTTTCATTGGAGAAGTTCTTGAGTTTTATTCTTTTGCCCTACCTGCCTGCACCAAATGCTCGGTGGTCGGAAACCTCTTGTAGACGGCAGTACTGACAGAGCGGTAGATCAGAACTCCTGATAGGTTGACGTAGCGCATCAGGGTTCTTCGGGTTAACCTTGCGGCCTCATCCGTTCCACGGACATGGCCCCCCACCAGTGCTGCCAAACGGTCTGGCCAGGGAATGTTCTCGAATTGGCCCCACCAACGGGACACAACCAATGTCACATAGAAACCTAAGTTAAAAAAAAGGTAATTCAACCCTATTTTAATCACTGTTTCAAGAACATTCGTTTGGCTTGAACCAATTAAACAACTCACCCAACACAAAAGACACAGGGATGAGTTCTGCATAGCGGTCACAGTATATGGAAAGCTTCTCAAACAGCCTCTTCTGTTCGCTGCTTAACATAAACCTGTTTGAGAAAAAAGCTAGCCTGTTATTTAAATCACTGAAGAGTTTAACATACTCAAATTGACATATTCACCTTCATCTGCCCATTTTCTAAATCCTTCTAGGCAGGCGTGGTTTATAAGGGCTTGAAGGTGCATGGACAGGTATGCTAGTCCACCACAAGGAAACAGGACATATGAGAAAATGCTAACTCCTCATTGAAAAACACAGCCTAGGATTTGAACTCTCTTTCTAAATAAAATGCTAATTTCCCATCAGTGGTGTGTAATTTGTGTTGAAATTCTCACTGCTTCCGACAAACCTCATTTTCTTTGAAGTACCAAAGGTTTAAAAATGACTAATCATTAAGGCTTTGGACAGATGTTCATTAAATTAAGGTTCAAGTCTCAAGACCAGATCTGAAAGTGGGTAACAACCGTTTAACTGTAGAAATATCTTTGACTGACCTCTTTGCTGTAACCTTGAGGTGTTCTGCTTTACGAAGTGTTGAATGAATGCCTGATAATGTGTGAAAGTACAATCCACTGTAAAAGCATTTTTCAACCTTTACAGATATCCATTGTTTTCTAAAGGAGCATATGTCAAAATATAACTGTATATTTAAGCATCTGACTGATCGGTCATTAACATTGTCATTAAGGAACTTTGTCCGAGTCTGGAAGATGCCAGAACTGCTTGTTTTTATAGTAGGAGCCACAGAACAGAGAGAAGAACTACAGCTAGAGCTGTTTAAAGATCCTACCAACTGAGGAACAAAGCAGAAACTGAAGTGATTCTGTGAGAGTAATCAACCTGGTCTAATCCTTAATAGGCACAATATTGTCCTGTCCTATCACGGGACCTTTAGTTCACTTGGTTAGATGACCAGAAAATTCATAAACTTTCAACTACTACCTCTTGTTCTTTGCAAAACTTCTACAACTAACATTTGAATAAATAACAAAATACAAGTCTTCTCCACAGAGAAACCTAAAAGAAACTTTAATTAATGAGCTTAAATTATATTTTGAACTGTAATTTCTTATTTTAGAAAGGTTTTCATTTTACAGTGTACGAGTGGATTACAGAATTAGTTCTTGTTTTTACTTTGTGTTGCCTTTGATGAATCAAATAATTACCGTGATCAATAATAAGCAGATAATAAGTTCATCCTTTGGAAATTTCAATTGATTATATTACACATTATTTAACTGAATGTAATGCTGATTATTTTATACATTATTATGTTTAAACATATTTAACATATCTACAATAAAAAATCTTTTAATACACTTTAAGAGGGAAACCTTCTTTTCTGGATTCTTAATGTAAATAAAAAAATCAATTATTTTGCACTGAAATGTATTTGTTTCTGATTTCTTCATACAAATTTTAAAACAATTTTCCAAGCATCAAAACTAGAGTGTTTATTTGTTTCACTTTTTAATTCCTCTGTATCACTGAACAATACTTCAGACGACAAAAATTCAGTCTATTCCCCCTCACAAGTTGACGATTTTGTTA
>JAUZNJ010096115.1:8186-19184 GCA_034780135.1 Jordanella pulchra
ACCAAACATTTAACTTAACTATGCAAAAGAATTTTGGAAACCTCTGGGTGGCTTTTGAGCCCCTGTGCTTTAAGTTGACAGTAAGAAACTTGACCATTGTTTACTCTCACTCGTTTTTCTTTTGTTTTTTGGCTTGAATCTGAGAAATGTAATACAGAGAAGAAGCAATTTCTTACCTCTTATCAATGAGCTGCTAGGATCTGGCAACACCCAAGCTTTGTCCTTTTTCTGTCAACGTTAACATTTATACCAGAAGTAAACATCTACATATTTCGGACCTGTCAAAAATATATATTTTTAAACTTTTTGTATACCGTTTGTATTCTTTTTCTGAAATTCGTACTTTTATTCCGCACCACTTTAGAGGTTCTGTAGATGTAATATTTTTGTTTTTTATTATAATTTTTCCATTGGGTTTTTATGGAGTAACATAGGTATAAGTTGATACAAGCAGGTTAGTTTGACCATTATTTATATTAAAAGAAGGGTTAAAAAGAGAAGATTTGACACAATAACTTTTTAAAAGCTTGACACAAATAACCCAACCTATACTCTGCTGAGTAAACAGCAAAACCTTGGCCTACCATCTTTACTACGTCGTTCTCCACCAGAGGCTACAGCCCTTTTCTGGGCAGAGAACACAGACAGTAAACGAACATACATCAGTTGTTGAATATTTAAAAAGGTATGGAGATGAAGCAATAAATGACAAAGTAAAGCTGGCGTGGCCAGGCATTAATAAAAGATAGCACTGAGTTATAGGTTGCTGCCGTCGGAATGCAAGTGTCATTGCAAATCAGCAATTGGGTGAGGCTATTATTATTTATGCATAATTGATGGCAGAACCACAAGTAACATGTCACATCCAACAAATCCTAACACCTTGAGAGCAAGGATGATGGTGTCAACTGAAGAAAAGGTCACACATGGAGGAAACGGCCTTGGGCTGGGATTTATGAGGGGAAGAGGTAGGATAGCATAGCGTCTGTATACAGAGAGTTCTGATGGTAAATACAACATGTCTAATGTTGTCACTTTAATATCCTGCAATAAGAGTTGATTTGAAGAGTTTTGAATCTGAGCTATTGACACAATGAGTTTCCAAGCTAAAGCTAATATAAACCTTTAATCATTGCTGTGTTTTTAGTTTTTTATTTATGTTGAACTTTTGTTAATCCACACAGATTTAGTTATAAAGTTATCCTCATTAACATTGGCTTGAATTATGTTACAAAAGTTTGACAGAAACTAAAAAAACTCTGGCTGGATTTTGACTTGCCTTCTGAAGAATTGGTGGAGCTACTTAACATTAATTGCTTTCTAGTTTAAACATTTTTCTTAAGCATAATGACCATTTTATTTTAATAGAGCTGAAGTTGGGCCTATGATAAACAATTGCAGGAGCTAAGAAGTAGCCTGCTTCCTGCATCCCAAATCCAATTTAGATTTGTTTTAGGGATTATCACCGCATTGAAACCACTATTTATATTTTAACCGTCTAACTATGGCATTGAGTTGAGGCTAAAGATCTAAGAGATAATTCTGCATCATTCAGTCTAAATTGTGCAATACAAAAATACCACAGACATAGAATAGTGCTGCAGCATAATGCTGCCACCGCCATGCTTAAAAGTGGTTACAGTGTTCTTAGATAGGAAAGCCTCACTTGGCATGTCCAAAAATATATATATATTTTTATCGCTGTGGTTAATTTAAACACATTCATTCATATATTTAAAGATTATGGCTACAAGGTTAACTTCTCCCAACCATTAAGTGGCACACTTGTTACATACTGTTTGCCAGCCGGTTGCCACCGGTTGCCAGGTCCTCTAATGCTAACATTTGGTTAGCATGTTTGCTAATGCAACGATTTAAGTTATCTGTTCAGAAGACCTTCCTTCTGTTTTTAAGTTAATTATTTTGATCTAAAAAGTTGTGCCTATTAATTTTAATTGTTTTATTTGTGTATTTAGAATTTTAAACATATGTGAAAAAAAAATTATTCTAATCTAAAACTTGCTCTTTGGTACAAGATAAAGTATTTCAGTCAGATTCAACTGCTGACCTCAGCTGTTTGCAGCATGTCCTCCCCTTCTCTCTCTGCTCCACTTCTTATCCCGCCACCTGCAATATATAATATTGATATATATAACATAAAGGACAAAGGAATAAAGCAAATATTTATAAATGAGAATCCTACAGTTCTCTCTGATTATGATGAGGTGCAGAAGGTTTGATTTGTTCGGTAAAGAGGGACACTAAACCAAATGCTTAAAAAAAGGTCTGTCAAGAACAACATCTCCCAAATTTTATCACGTGAACCAAAGCTGTACCTGAACAACACAAATAAAAACAAATATTTCTTTAAATACTTAACTTGTATGTATTAATGTTTTATTTCAAACTCCTTCTGATGAATACAAAATTTGTTTTAAACATAATAATACTTTTTCATACATTTACATTTATACAAAATAAATGTGTTCTTATTTGATCTTGAAAAATAGTGTAAAGATAATGAGTTTGCATTAAGTTATTATTGGCTTGTGTATAGATTCTGTCTTTCAAGTAAATCAAAAATGACCATTGAGTGACTTTGATTGCCTCATTCTCACAAATGAACATGCAAGGATTTAAACCACTTCATTTTCTCACTGTAAGGTCAACCTCTGCCCCCGTTTCAAATCTTAGAAACCATCCAAGACAATTCCTTCTAAGATCAGGATCTGTGTCTGTAGCTCCACTCATCTTTCAATCAACTCTGATCAAATGCTCTATCTCTGGTGAAAGAAAACATCTCTATAGCATGATGCCACCACCACCATGCTTCACATAGATTTAACTGGAAGCCAATGAGGGGAAGCCAACAAAGGGGAACTATGATCTCTGTTTTAAATTTTCATCAGAACTCTGGCTGCAACATTTTGGATCAGCTGAATGCTTTTAACTACAGTTTGTGGACTTCCTGGTAGTAAATAAAAACAATATTCCAGCTTTGAAGTAAAAAATGCATGGACTAGTTTCTCAGCATCACTCCGGACAAGATATTTCTCATTTTTGCAATATTCCAGAGAAGAAAGGGGGTAATTTTACAAACTGCTTTGATACGGGATTCAAATGACAAGTGCTGATCCAATATAACAATAATGTCTAGATGAAGTGATTGACTAATCAGCTTCTTTTTCAAAGAGTCTGTGAAATTCAAAGAATCTACACCAAATAGGTCTATTCTACACTCATCTGGCCAGAATTTTAATCTTTATTACATCAATGCCTAATGAATAGATTTAATTAGATAGTTGTTCTCTTTCCCCCCTTTCTTAAAAACAATGTAAGCTGTGTAAATAAATAATAGTTTCCCCATGGAAAAATATGTATCTTGATCACCAGAGTTACTATTGACCTCTTGGCTAGTTTTCTCTCCACCCTGGGAGAAAAGCAATCTCTTGGCAAAAAAAAAAAGAAACATTTTTTTTTCTTTTTAACCACTTCAGTCCTATTCACAGCTATGTCTAGATAATCACATAGCCTATAATCCTGATAAATTATATTAGTTGTAATATGACATAATGTAAAAAGTTTAAGGAGTATGAATACCTGTCCATATAGGAATAGAAAACGTTAACATATTTATTTTATTTTGGAAAACATATTTTGCTTTAAAAACAGTTCTAAATCAATTAACATAAACATGTGAATTCTTTTTAGAGTTGTATGTTTTTTATGGAGGAATTTGACTTTGGTGAAAAATGAGTTAGATCCATTCCACTTTATGTCACCTACTGTTTGCATTAAGAATAGCCTATAGGCTTTTCCGTCTCAGAAGTTTGAAAAATCCCTTTATTAATATTCTTAGCCTTATTAATTAAGCAACAACTTAATTTAACACTGTCAATTCCCGTTTTGTTAAACGCACCATCCTACTTCCGTCATCAACCCTTTGACCAATAAGCTTTTTTTTTTTGACCAATAAGCTGCTGAAACGAAGCCTTGGTGGATGACGTATACAGGAAACAGACTCCCGAAGAGTCTGAATGGACCTGCTTTTCTCTCTTGTTTCTAAAACAAAGTTGTGTTTTACCGCTCAAAGTTATGCAAACGTGGAGTTTGGTATCAATTAGCGTTTTACTCGCTGTTTTGGTGAGATGGGGGGTGTCGTTAAACTCATATTCAGGTAGGAAGAGGGTTAAGCTGCACGAGACGGATTGGCTTCTGCTTGTTTCATCCAGCTGCTTTGATTGTTTTGTCAAATATATTCTAAAAGATGTGCCGCGCGATGTGGGTTTATTCTTTTTTTACTTATTTTTTTTTAACGAGCGCGTTCATTGGCTTACCTTGCTTTCATCTGTTGTCTTTGCATTTGCTTTCCTCCATTTACCAATAGCGGCTCAGTTATCTGACAGCTGAATGATTTCTTTCCAGGTGCAGGTAAAGCCCCCATGTTCGGTGACTATGAAGCCCAAAGACACTGGCAAGAAGTGACCTACAACCTCCCTCTGCAACAATGGCACGTCTGCTTTAGTTCTGTTGGTCATCGAGAGAGATCCCAGATTTGGTAAAGCCAAATTCTTGCTCTCCTGGTAACGTACTGTTTTTCTGCAGGTACTTTAACACCACTGACAATGACTTGAACTACTGGGGTCTTGACTATCCTCCTCTCACCGCCTACCATAGCTGGCTCTGTGCTTATGTGTAAGTCATTTATGTGATCTTGACTTAATAACTTTTATTTTTAATGTTTTTGTTGGTATAAAAACAAAATACATAAAATGTAAAAAGCAAAGTGCATTGTTTGCAGCCTATATCAACTCAATTTGCTAATGTTTCTCCCAAGTCTTTCCCATCCTGGCTCATTCGATCTAGTTGTATTTATTTGCATCATAATTCTTGGGGCACCCTTCAAGAAGCAGCTTCAGTTCTCATTCTATGGTGGTAATTCTATGGTGGTAATTACAGTACATATTATTAATACACAGACAGAAACTGTTCATCGGAAAACAAACACTGTCTTTATATAACCTTGTAAAGAAGGACTTTGATGCTGGCATGAAATCTCAGACTTCTGTTTATACAAGCCAGATGTTTGTAGAAAAGTTGAATTTTTTTGTTTTTTCACATGCATCTTATTGGGGAAAAATGCAAACATGCTGGCTGACTCTAGAGCAGCAGGTTGCAAACTCCACCCTTCTCCCCCTGCTTACTTAAACAGCTCATATATGATGCAGAGGCCTATTTTGATCACAGCATCTTATGTGTAGTGCTTTATATGAATGTAATGTTAGCTGTGTGTAAAGTTCTTTTTTCTTCCCTTTGTGATGTTTTGGAAAAAAATAAAGTTTCTTTAAATTAGGGATGTACCAATCTGATATTTAAAAAAAAACTAGATCGGGTATTGTGACAATTGAATCGATATCGGGGCCGATCTATTCATACTAGCTCTAATTTATGCACTGCAATCATGCAGCAGCTCGACAACACAACACGACCATATTATTCAAGATGGACCAAGCAAAAGGATCAGCTGTGAGGAAGGTTTTCATTCTATCTCAACCTACAGGCCCAATGACTAGTTGCAATATTTTTGGAAGAAATGTTCCGGGGGTCGGAGTGAAATCTTCCAGCTAGAACACCACCAACTTAATGAAACACTTCCAGAAATTTCATATCAAGGAACATGCTGAGATTATCAAACTCAGCAAACAAAAAAGAAGTAGTGGGAAGAAGCAGCTAACTTAGATGGAAGTGATAGAAATAAGTAAATATTTTTCAAGTAACAGTGTACAGGCCATATAAAGGCCTTCAAAAAAGACCATTTGTTATGTAATAATTCACTGCTGTTTTTGTTATCAGATCGGTATCTGCTGATACTAAACTTCAAATATCGGTATGAGTATCGGTGGTTAAAAAAGCGGATTGTTGCATTCCTACTTTAAACATTAGTTATAATTTGATTTCTGTTTGCAGAGCAAAGCTTATAAATCCTGAATGGGTGGAACTGCACAGATCCAGAGGCTATGAAAGTCCTGCCCACAAGTTATTCATGAGAACTACAGGTAAAGATCCACCAAAAACGTGCATTTCTAAATGTTCTGCAACTTTTCCGTAGCAACTGAGTGTAGATTGTTTTTACAAAACATTGCCATATATTTCTGTGCCTATTGGAAATAATTGTCAGTTGTTTGAATTTCTTTACGTTTTTTAATCTGTTTCGTAAATGTGGCTTTGTTTTTAGGTCTCTCTCTTCTTTTTGTTTGTTTTTTTTTTTTATGAATCAAATGATTTAATGAATGAATTTAATTCTGTTGTTATTTTTTTCTCTCTTTTAGTGCTGGTGGCAGATGTGTTGATATACATCCCTGCAGTCGTTTTATACTGTTTATTCCTGACTGGTGGTTCTACTAAGAAAAGAGTAATTATTGAAACTAATTTTATTGTATAGAAGTTGACTCTAAAGACCTAAATCCACTCATTTGTTCTATGATTGTATCTTTCTAGGTTTCTGTTCTTCTAAGTATTCTTCTTTACCCTGGACTAATTCTCATTGACTATGGCCATTTTCAGTATCCTTTAGATTATTTTTATTTTTTGGATACATTTTTTTAGTATTATTTCTCTACCTCGGTTTGTTAAAATACAGTGCACACTATTACACAGCTATTTATATAATCAGATTAGATTATGCTCTATTAATTGAATGCTGAAAAATTGTAGCTTGTTTAGTTTATTGCCAGTAGCTGTTGTTTCAGATATTTTGATGACGTGCTGAATCTGTGGTGTTGCTTGAAGTCTTAGCTACATTATTTAGCCCATTTATAATAAATTCATGATTTTTGAACATTTTTTTGATGTCTTGAAATGTTAACTCTCTCCATCCATCCTTCCTTTTATTAATTGCTTAGACATCTGTAGTTACAGCTGTGGAAGTGGTCATTTGTAATAACCTTGACTGTCTTGGGTATAATGGAGTGAGCCTGGGCTTTGCCCTTTGGGGGGTTCTGGCTCTCGGGCTGGGCTGGGACACGTTAGGCTCCATTGCCTTCTCTCTAGCTCTCAACTATAAACAGATGGAGCTGTACCATGCGCTGCCCTTCTTCTGTTACCTTCTTGGAAAGTGCGTCAAAGCTGGGCTATTCGGCCGTGGGTAAGCATCATTGCTTTAGGGCTCCAATTATTTATGTGTCCTATTGTCATTACTACTGATAGCACTACTGCCTTGCAATGAGAAGATCATGGATTCTTGAATTCTTTCTCCGTGGAGTTTTTTTTGTTTTCCTTGTACTTGTGTAGGTTTTCTGCAGGTGCACCAGCCTCCTCCTATAGTCCAAAAACATGACTGTTGTGTAATCTGGTTGTTCTAAAAAGCCCTTTTGTATGAGCCTGTGCTTGACCTCTGTATGGATATAGATGGTGGAGGACTGGAACAGTGATTTTATGGATATTTTGCTTATACTATAGTTGTATAAATTATTTCTCTAATTATTCTTTTTCTGTTTCCAGACATTAGAAAAGGATAAGAAATGTCAAATATTGAAACTAAATTTCAGACAGGAAGTCTAATAAGATTAACCATATATTCATTAATGGAAAAGATCTCCAGTCTTTAGAAGTTTCTGTTTTTGTACAGTTTTAGATTTTCATGTCTTACCAGCTGCACACCAAGGCTTCTGAATCAGGGACATTTTATCGAGATAGTTAAAAAGGCCCAGACTGCTCCCTCAAGCTGAACGGACATGATTCTAATGGTGGAATCATTAGAGGAGGCAATAATCTACAGTTTTTACTTTTATTTAAACCTGGAAGCGCCAGCAGTCAGTGATCAGAGTCCACAATAGAGCACTTCATGATAAACAGTTTTTGTTTCAGCTATAATTCGGATATTTGTAGATGACAATACCATCACTATATACTGTGAGGTTAATCTTAATTTTATGTTAGCCAGAAGGACCAATTCTTCCTTCTGGATAAAAAATAAAGGTTTTTCAGTACAGACTACATCCTAAAGGTGACACTCTTCTGATCTAGGCCCAGCTTACTGCCTATGGATACTACACCTTGGAGGTTATCAGTATGAGCTCAAACCAGTAAACTTGTCTTACAATCCAGAGAAAGATGTAAAAGTTGCTCTGAAGTTTTTTTACTCCCATTTATGGTGCTATGTTTTTGAAAAGTTCCCTTGCAAGAGAAATAGGCCCAGAGCATCACAGATCCTCCCTGTGCCCAAGAGGGGCTACGTTCCTTTTGTTTTATGCCACACCCACCTGAAGGGTTTGTCTCTGAAAGGCTTGATCTTTGTTTCATCTGAAAAACCAAATGGTTAAGATATTTGAACTTATTTGCAATATAAAATAATTCCAAAATTCATTTTTGATTTTGGAAGTAAAAATAAACCCGACATAAATTCATATTTATACAACAAAGAAATTTCATACTGTTGTGCTTATTCTGTGTTAAAGAAGTTATAGTTAAAACAAGTCTGTTTGTAAGATTAGCTGTTGTTTTGACTGATGTCTTCTTTTTGTTTTTTTTATTATGTCCAAATCCCACCAAGAAAACTCCAATCTTTAAGGCAATTCAAGCTGATCCCAGTGAAAACACGGCCATTGAAGACTGCATTTGTTAAATATATTGTTTTGTCAGTGTACATGAATGTGTCAGCTGCAAGCCCACACTCGTAATGTGAGCCTGTAAGAGAGCTCTGTCTTCCTGAGAGTCACAGAATGACTGAGGTAATCAGATTGGATGCTATTACCAGTGTGTCCAGTGTCTGTTTATCTAGTAACAATGTACCAAGGGCATTTAGTAGCAAATGGGGTGCCGGATTAGGCCCATGGGAAGATATGTCCAGATGACACTCTCGCCATGCCCAAACTCCTCAGCTATGCCTGTGTGTGCAACTTAACCAGCAGCTTCACAGTTCCAGCTGACAAGATACTCTGACCCACACTGGGGAGTTTCAGCTGATGCATGGCTTTCACTACATTCCTCTGCAGGAGGGTCAGCACCCAAATTTAGGACTCGCAGACAGTTTGTGCTAATTGTCTGGGGAAACCCTGCAGAAACAGACATGTTCAAGCGAAAGGGCTGCATATATGTCCTCCATTTATAGCAAAGCTGTGTTTTATTTAATAGGATGGATACATCTACTACCCACAGTTGAAGTTGTCTGTCTGTCATACAGGTTTATCCTGTTGGTGAGAATCGCTGGTGCAGTGTTGATGACTTTTGCCCTCTGCTGGCTGCCCTTCCTGGCTGACCCCAGTCAGGCCTTGCAGGTGGTCAGGAGGATCTTTCCTGTGGCTCGTGGGTTGTTTGAGGTACAGTGGAAAATTCTGATTGTACACTCAATGCTGAAGACTTGTTAGATTGATCAAAATAACTGCACTCATTCACAAACTAAATCAAATTGCTTCTTGATCAAATAAGGAAGCAAAATAAGTTACAACTGATATTATAAACCAACAGAGATCTAACAGACATGCATTTTACCTGGAAAAAAATAACAATATCCAGAATGAAATTACTTTGATAACGTCACATTTTACCTCAGTGGGAAGCTAAAGTAAACAGTAGAGTTGTCACTTCTAACGTGAAGAAGCAATAGCCTTTTAAATGAACTGCAGCTGCCTGATTTACATGTTTATTTGTCTTTTTTCGTTTTATTTTTGTTTACAGACTGGTAAAGACATTATTACTATAATCTAAACATTGGAAAAATAATAGCATGAAGTAGCTCTTCAGGGTAATGTGAAAGCCCTTTATTTGGGCTATATTATTGGATGGTAACATTCATATTTATGTAAATCTTTACACTGTGACGATGCCAGGTTTCTTCCTTTTTTTATAGCTCAGTGCTAATCGCTAACCTCGCATTCGAAGAACCTAAAAAAATAACAACTTCTGTCTTCTCCGTATTAAGTTAAAGGAAATTCTTTATCATTAAACCAATTCAAACCAATCAAAAGCCATGGTACATTTTCTGGTAGGGACGAAACATTAACGATATGCTTTACATCGACACACAGCTGCAGCACACCTGGAGCTTGAACAGGGGGCGCGCCGTGCGGGAGGGGGGGTGAGCAGGGTGTTTACGAGCATCACTAACACCACTAAGACATTTCTCCTGGCTCTGATTGGTTGCTTCTTACCAGGAGCGGTGGATTTTTGCAAATTATCTTTCTTGTATTCTACAAACAGAACATTGTGACAGTTTTAACATATATGTGAAAAATATTTATTACAATAGTTGCCTAATGCAGCTATTAGTGGAGAGCATCAATGAGAGCTAAGCCGCTAAAAATGTTTTTCTTCTTTTTAAAAGGCTGGATGAAATGGATTTTAAACTAATTTAGTTTAGGAGAGAAACTTCTCCTTCTCTCTCTCGACTTTCTTTGTGGGAATGTGTTGAATGAATGAGAAGTTTTTGTTTTAAACCCTGTGACATTTAACAGATTGAAATGATTTATTAATAGTTTTACATGGAATTATCACAAAGCTTTGACTGATGCCTTCATTGTCGTCATACGCAACCCGTGAGGCACATGTCGTTCCCTACACCATGTTCCCGACGTTCGGCATAGTGAATAGCCCTCCAGCCCTTCTAGTGCTTAGCTTGCTGGAAACCGATACCCCACTGGATCAAAGAAAACAGTGGAATAAAATGGTGAAAGGTCAGGAGATCAGTTTCACCCTATCCCTGGGAGGTGTTGGGATTCATGATGTACAGTAAGAGGATGCAGATAAATCTAACTAATTTATGACCGGATTGTTTTCAGCACTTCATAGCTCAGCCATGTTTCAGCCATATGGACGGATGAGAGGGGTGAGTGATACACTTTAAGGCATATCAGAGCACATCAGACAGCTGGTGTTCCGCTGCTGACCAGTTCTCTGGGAAAAAATAAAAATAAAAACATGCGTGCTGGACTGTTTCAAACACTTATATTTGTTTTACTTTAAGTCACGGGTGCATGATATCATTTAAAAAGGGAAAGGATG
>JAUZNJ010096126.1:0-21815 GCA_034780135.1 Jordanella pulchra
CTGGATCCCACTGGTGCTCCCCTTCCTGGATCATTCGGAACCACTCCAGGTACCATCCGAACCTGAACCACTGAATCCCTTAATCTGATTCCCTGGCTAACCGAACCCTCTAATTACAGAGCTCAGTAATCCTGCTTTGGACCCGAACCGGAACCAGAACCAGAACCAGAACTTGAACTTGTACTATCTGTGTTTATTCATAATAAACTGTTTGAACTTTTTCCTTGAATCCGTGTGGTGTTCTGCATGTGGGTTAGAGCTCTGAAACCCACCATGACAGCAACATTGTGTATCTGCTGCAATCACTCTAAAAAACTGAAGGTTCTTTTTCATGACTCTACTCCCATTTTTTCTTAAAATATTTTTGATCTCTGCTGTTTTTATTTCACCTTCAAATGCTTGGAAATGTTTATTAAATCTTTTCGGCAAGTTTAACTGTTCACTGAGGTTTTAATGCTCAAACACTGTAAAGTTATTTATCAGGTTTGGCTGTGGTCTGTAGCAACAAAGTGCAACCAATAATCAATCTCCTCCATGCTTAGTGTTCTCCCTTTTATCCTTTCTCACAAATCTTTGGTCAGTTGGGAATTTTTTATTCTAAAATTCAATATTTTGTTTGTATGAATGTTTCATGTTTGAAGAAGTTTTTTCCTCCAGTGTTGGTCCTAGATCCTTGTAATCTTTATTGGTTTTCAACTTGTTGAATTTTTTGCAATTCTGCAGAACAATCGTGCTCTTTTAAAGAAAAAAGAAAAACCCAAAACACTGTGTTGCCTGAACTTTTGCATTTCGCTCCAAAATATTTAATAAAAATAAATGTTGTTGTTGTAATGTCCAGGAATTTATTTTCAACATTATTTTTCTTCTAAAGCCTGTCGTTTTTATTCATTATTTAGTTATTCAGACACAGCCTTCAGTAATCACCATGAAGGTTCATAACAGCACTGGATATAAAAACCCAGAGTAGCCTTCAGCAGATTGAGGGGAAAAAGATTTTCACCTAATGTTCAACTGAAGCAGAAAGGTATCGATTCCTGCTTTTGTTATGTACTCATTAAACATACAAGAAGGCAACGCAGATACAAAAACTGAATAAAATAACAGGCATTGAGCAGCTTCAGATGTTCTCACATAATATATGATTATAGAAAAAGATTATAAGAAAAAAATTGATATCTATATAAGAGTATGTATTTTTCTACCTCTGTAGCTGGCAATTCCAACCTTTCTTGTACATTTAATAAATTAATTAACATTTTTTATTTGGGATTCAAAACAGCAGCTAAAATTTTAATTTCTCTGTAATCACAGTGACATTTTTTGAAAGCTTCTTAAGGACTGTTTTCACCTTTCTTCTCATGACTACAACATCAATAGTTACATCCTTGAGTCTATTGTCATGTATAGATCTGCAGGAAACCTTTTTAATATTACACACCAAAAACATTGTGAAAAGGTTGATACAGTATGTGTTTGCATTTAGCTTCTCCTACATTACGTATCTTAGAATAGAGCTACAAATCGTTTTTGATATGTCTCAGCTTTGAATGTCGATAAACATGACATTTATCCACATTTTATGTTGCAAAATAGATCAAGCTTAGATGGTTTGGATGAAAATCAGTTTTTAGCATCAGTTTTCAAATTTTGCCATGTATTATCAGTTGGATTAATGTTTTAATTTTAGGTTGGTTATATGACAATAATTACTTTTGGCTTCTACAGCTGCATTTATAAGATCACTGTTTTGCTGGGTGGTCTACCTGAAATTATGCCTCTATCAGACTTCAATACATTTCATGTTCTTCGCACAATAAACATGTTGTTTATGCAGTGTCAGTTTTGTATCACACAGGCATTGATTGCATCCTTCTCTTTGTAAGTCTTTGAAGCTAACAAATGTAACTTTGAAAACTTCAACAAGAAGTAGTTGTTGATATTGTTTTGAGGAGTTTGATTTCAAGAGATCAACATCTCTAAAGGGATTTGATGAGAGGACAGGTGAGTTGCTGTAAACAACATTAAGTTAGAGCTAGGCAATTAATTGCATTTACAATATAATCACAATTTAACAAAATGCAATTTTTAAATCGTAGCTGCACACAGTTTTTATCAAATCCCATTTAACAAGAGTAAGTAAGTAACAAAATTCTCCAGCCCTTTAGGTGGCAGTGATATGCATAAAGTGGGTTTGCCACCAAACAGACAGAAAGAGAGAGTTTCATCTAGCTAGATTCACGTGTGCAAGTAGAATTGAGGACTTTTTCACGCAAAGGTTACAATAAGGTCCTGCAACACCGGATTCTGGATAAGCAAGGTCAAAGTCATGAAAAGAATCTAAACCATGGTGTGAAACATCTACATGCTTGTGGTTTGTGCAAAAGAAAATCCAAATAACTGCAATGTTGGTTTAAAATCACTGCAATTTAACTTTTAGTCAAAATCGTTCAGTGCTAGCTTTCGATTTTCTTCAGTTCTGCTTTAAGTTATTTATCAGGTTTGGCTGTGGTCAGTAGCAACAAAGTGCAACCAATAATCAATCTCCCCCATGCTTAGTGTTCTCCCTTTTATCCTTTCTCACAAATCTTTGGTCAGTTGGGAATTTTTTATTCTACAATTCAATATTTTGTTTGTATGAATGTTTCATGTTTGAAGAAGTTTTTTCCTCCAGTGTTGGTCCTAGTTCCTTGTAATCTTTATTGGTTTTCAACTTCACTTCCTTCTTTTCACTGTTGAATTTTTTGATGAATTTAAAAATTACTGCAATTTAACTTTTAGTCAAAATCATTCAGTGCTAGCTTAAATATTTTCTTCAGTTCTGCTTTAAGTTTATGTTGATGTTTGAGTGGCTAGATAATTGCTGAGAGTCTAGTGGTTGCAGCTGGGGGGAACTGTTATGTTGCAATTTCAACATGGCAGGTAGAGGACCAGATGAGACACACGAGAACCAAAAATAAAGCATTGAAGATAGACACTTGTGCCAGGAAAGGTTTGAGGTTTGTTGTCTGGTTTTCAGATGGAGAATGGAGTGTCAATTTTCAGAGCAGACAAATGAAGACAAAAAGCTAAGAGATGAGGAAACTAAAAACATGGACAGCCAGAGATGTTTATTGTCTCTTCTGTTTGTCATCTAGTGAATAATAAACATCTTGACAAGCATTTTGAGCTGGTGAGGCCGATAACTGTGTAAGGAAAGCAACGTAGGCCCTCACAGCCAAGAAAAGCTTTAAATCTGGGAGATCTAAAACTTAGTTATAATAAAATGTTTAATCTAAATTTAAATAAGTACATATTTTTTATGTGACCTTTAGGCCTATATGTTAAAATGCAAGTCTCTTTAAGGTCTGTGCCAACAACTACTTTTATTCTTTTTAACTAAACAGTAATCTTCAAATCAGTTATTGCTATGTTACACATTGATCATAAAGCACAATCTGAGATCAACAGTCAGACAGCTTCATATAGTGATGCAAGATAACATGCAAGACAATATAGGATTAATATTATTCTCCCCTCTGTTTATAAATAACCAACAAGCCAATATTTACAGTAGCATTCACACTCTCAGGATTCCCACCATGCCCTTGGGCAAATCTGCGGTACTCTGTAGTGTTTGTGTGTGCTCATTTTGCTTCATTAAGCATGTATCCAATCAGTCACACTCACAGTGGCTCGGCACGTCGCTCGGCAGTTCACACCCGGCCTGTAACCCATCCGTCAGTCAAACGGCTGGAGTTCATTAGACACACTAAGAGCCGGTGACAACTCCCCACTGGTCTGACCTGTGTGTACAACGCAGGTGATCTAAACCTCCAGGAGGATATCACCACATAAACAAAGATGTTGTGTCACTTGAAACGGGATGAGAAAAATGAATGAAAACACTTAGAGGTGTGAGAAAAGGCCTGTGGCACAAGGAAGCTCTTTAAAGAGAGGGCACGCAGTGGGAACCTAAAAAGAAAGGGAGCACAGCAGTTTCTGCCTCTGCTGCAGGTTATGAGGAATTAATAAAACGCTATAAATGGTGCTCGGGTGCTAGTTAGCGGTGACACATAAAATGTCCTGAGTGTGTTGGGAGCTAGGAACACATTTGGATCAAGAAACATAAAGCGGTAAAAACAAGTACTATAAAAAGTGCTATGAAAAAGTATTAGACCCAAAAAGACCTCTTCTGTTTTCCCTTTTCTGTCACTCTTAAATTTCACTGGTTTAATCAGAAATGTTATTTCCAATATAGTTGAATTCATTAAACAAAGATACCACACAAAATAACAAATCCAGCTCATGTATAGAGGTAATTGGCCATTAAACCTATAGTGCTACCATCTCTTAAGACCAACAGCTGCTAGGTTTTGTAATAAGGTAATGACTCTTCCATAGCTTTTACTTTGCTTTAAAGGAATATCCTTCAACTCTTCTGTACCCATTTAATTTCATGCCACAGGGTTTCAAACAGTATAAAGTTTGGAATTTCATGAGGCCAATCTGGAAGCTTTATTTTGTATTTCTTTAAAGCCATTGAGAGGTGGATGTTTTGGTGTTTTCTTTTTTTTTCATCTTTCAAATGAATAATTCTCATAGGCCCACCACTTTTGCAAAGGTTTAGCACTATTTATTTCTTCAAATGTGGATCTTTAGGGCTTTTCTAAGCTCTTTCACTGTATTCAAAAAGCAATACAAATACTTGTCAGATAGATGAACAAAACTATAAAAGGCCTAATGCTGTTCCACATCACCATAGATGAAGCCCCTTATACATTTTCTGGAATGTAGAATGTTGTGCAAATGTTTGAAATTACTGTATTTCTCTACACTTTGCTTGTAGTCAGACAGACTTTGACACAATTCTAAGGTTGTCAACCTCAGACAAAGGCCCCAAAGATTTGTGGCATATTGAGATGAATCCTGTAAAAACAAAAACCGCATCACATGGATGGATAAACAGATGGATGGCTAGATGGCTGACTGGCTGGCTGGCTGGCTGGCTGGCTGGCTGGCTGGCTGGCTGGCTGGCAGGCTGGCTTGATGGATGGATGAATACTAATGAAATTCTATTCTGTATTATGTTTTATTTTATTATTAGAATCCACAATGTCTAACCAAGTTAAACAAGGTACATGACAGTAAACGCTGTCATGTATCAATTCTTTGATTGGTCTGATTCTCTGTACCTAAACTGATTAATAGGAGTAAAATTAAGTTAAAGAAAATCTCTTGGCCAACAAAGAAAGTCCTTAGAAACTATCTTGTTAATAAGATTAGAGTTTAAAATATTCATTGGAGTAGGCTTAATAATAAATGCAGGTCTTTAAAAATTGAATTAATTCAAATTCATCCCTTACATTTTTAATTGGACATTATTAAGACTGCACTAACAAGCCATTCTATTGTAGAACTATGAAGGTGAGTCTAAAGTGTTGCCCAGCCTCTGCCTCTGATCATTTCTCACGCACTAAAGGAAAAGTCTTACTGAAAGACTAACGGGCCATTTTGACAGTAAGGGGAAGTGAAGTGCTGCCACTCCCCCTCCTTCTCCCTCCATACCTCCTTTTAGCATCCGCACGCACATGTCTCCCTAAACTGATTGCTGATAGAAGGTGGAAAATGGGTCCAGGTACAATAATTTAAGGAAGTTGAAGCTAATTTTAACGTATTACCCTGCAATGTGCATACAGCGTGTCAAAGGTAAGGCTGGGCAGCGATCTGTTGTGTGATTCATTCTCCACAGGGGGAATTATTTTCGTGATGCATCATAATTTAATACATTTTGAGGAACTCAGCATGACATTGCTGGGCTGATAGAGGGAGGGAGGGAAGGAGAAAGAGGGAAAGAAGGGAGATGAAGAACGAGGGGGATATTAAATTATGGAGCACCTTAACAGAGCAATCTGTCTTAGAGAGGCATGATTGCCCTACCTCTGTGGATTGATGATAATCTGTTTGTAAGGGGGCCTTGTAAAGGCTGCACAGGCTTTAATGGGCGGAAACTCAGTACTCTGGCCTGAACAAAACCAGACTGATAAATGGATCACCACTAAGCTGTATTATGAATAAAAAGCTTGCTCGCTTTATAATAATAATTATGATCATACAAATACACCATTGCAGATTATGTAAGTTATGTACAAGCAGATGCTTATTATGTGTTAGAGCAGAGACCGTTAGTAGCCCCTTATTGACAATATCACCAATACCTGTTGATGTATGTTCTTCACATTGGATCCCATTGAGAGCACTTTTCCGCCACCTAGTGGCAGACGTTATTTCTAATTATAGCTATTTAAGCTAATTTGTAAGTACTTCTATTCAAATACTTTTTATGTGCTACATTAAGACTCAACAAAGCGTCTTTCTGCTTCAGAGCAAAAGAAATTTATAAATCAATGTATCTTTAAAAAAACAAAGTGTTTTTTTTTTCTTTTTTGCTTAACATGCTCTATATTCTTATTTAAGAAAATGTTGTTACTGTAATTGCCTTTCTCAATAGGAGTGGGTGAAAGTGCAAGCTTTTTGTTTGAGTCTTTCTGAGGTATGCAGTAAAACATCAGCTTTTAGTTCATTTCATGTAATGGTATTTCATTTTGTTGCTATTCATTTGATAAAGGCCTTGCAGAAAAACATCCCTGGCCTGCAACATTATTCTGCCATTATTATAGTTTCTGGCTGGGATGGTCTTTTTTATGTTGTCACCCTTTTTTCTCTAAATTTAACGCTTAGCTCCTTTTCCAATGTTTTTGAGATGCCAGAAACTTGTTTCACTACAAATTTACCCAAGTAATTTCACCTTTCAGGGGCTTTATTGTCCCTGGTAGAATGGACTGGTCTAGTGGTAGGCCTTTTGTGGGATTGTGTGCTGCAAGAAATTCAAGAATACTTTGTGCCACAAGGAGAGGCAGTGGAGCTGGTGTTAAGTGTACCATTTTAAAAAACCTTAAAACTACTTTTTGTATGTCTAGTTTTAGTTTTTTAAATTAAGACTTCAAATTTTACCTGTTCAATCAGTTTATCAACATACAGGGCACTTTAAAATGTACTTTCTGAGTTTACAGAGCAATAGGAGGGGCACTAAGCTCCCTAGATTCTTTTTTACCTAGGTAAAAAAACCCAAACAAACAAAAAAAAGCAAAACAAAAACCCCTAGGGCTTTAAATCCTGGGAATTTCAATAGAAAACGGCTATTGTCTTTCTGGTTCTAAAACACTTCAGTTTTACTTTCAACAGAACACATGTTTTAAAATATTATCATTTATTATATGACCTTGTTGCTTCTAGCGAGATTTCTTATTTCATAGCTCATGGTCTTTCATCCCCTGCTGGTATCAGACTGATTTCACTTTAAAACTACTTTTTCTCAAAGGTATTAACTAATGGTGAAATTAGGTCCTTTGCATTTATTCAGCAATTGATTTGCATGTTTTATGGCTGGGTATCTACAAATTTTCATATATTCAAACCCCAGCTCTGTCTGTCTTGTGTCCTTGGGCAAAATACTGTAATTCACCCTGTGTACGGAAGCCTCGCTTCTGTTAGTGAGCCCCAGGGCATCTGTGGCTACAATATAGCTTGCCACGATCAGTGTATAAATGTGTGTATGACTCGGCGATTGAGTGATTGTAATGTAGGGTTCTTTGAGTCCCAGCTGGAAAAAAATACAGGTTGAAGGGTATTTTCTTTCCACGAACTGAATATGGATCTAAAGTAATAACGAAATGATAATACCAAAAAATCTCTAACACAGGTAATTTACCAGACTGGTATTACATAAATATTAATTTCTACAATCAAACAAACACGAGTAATTCCGGCAACTAGAAACTTGACCCAAAAAGGAACCAGACTCTCTGGATCCACCGTTCTGTTTCCAATATCTTGGCTAATTTTATTTCATATTTTTCCCCTATGATTTTACTCAAAGAAGCATCATTTTTAAAGTACAAATTGTGGAATAAGTACACATTCAACTATGTGGTTTTAACTGTAGGGTAGTTTGCAGCATGAGATTTTATATACAGTACAGCAATACATTATTTGCTAACTTCTTTCCAAATAAAATGGGATTTGCTTGGAAGCAATAGCTACATTTTTGAAAGGTAGGGTTTTTCTTTTCTTACCTTACCTGTTTCAGAACCTCCATGGGAAAGTGTTGCTCCTCTTAAGTACACTTAAAAGAGCAGGCAGGTGAGGTCAAGCAGCCTTTTGCTTTCCTCTTATTTCTCTGCCTTTCTATTCACAGCAGTCACATTGTCTTCTTCTTTCCCATGTCCATGCCTTGCAGCCTGGGTTTGAAAAGGGAATTGTAAACTAGCCTATTGCTGCCAGGGTTTACTTCAGAGAGCAGGAGGGCTTTGGCTGTCATAGGTTCTCGGGATCAGAGCCAAGAGTGAGGACACTTCATTTGCTGGTGCTAAGGAGGTGAAGGAGAAGGAGGCGGGGTGGAGGTAAGGAGGTGAAGAGTGTGTGCCAGGGAGAAGTGCTCGAAAGAAAGCCAGGCAGTTATCCAGTGCAGCTTTTTCTGCTCGTTGTTAGTGTCTCATGCAGCCCACTCTGTCCCGAGGCTTTTTCAGGCTTTTGCAGGTTCTGTTATGGCAAGGGCATCCCGGATCAGCATTTGAAAGGTATTATAAGAGGAAAACTGGAGCCACTATGTTAAACCTGCAAAGCATCGGCAATTCATGAGGTGTGAGAGGTCCATCTGTGGAAGCAAGGCGTGCAGATCAGATAACTTTCTGTGACTTTCTTGTGGAAATGAAGATACATTAGAGTTTTTCAGGCACAATATCTGGAGTGTTTGTTTTTTTCCCATTCATTTCTCAACTCTAAAGAAACTAGCGAGAATCTTGTCTCACAGACGCAGCCTAATTGCTTGTGCTTGCCCTCCCTCCCACGCCTGGTCATTCGAAAAACAGAAGGCAGCATGCTGTGAAACTGCACTGAGCAGATGCTGGGAAAAAAACTGTATTAGTAAACACAAATGTTTCACGCATTCAGGTAATGTGCTTCTAAGCTGAGATATTGCACCTTTGCTGTTGTGTGATAACACAGAAAAAGCAAATGAGAAGGAAGGAGGCTACTGGAAAGTGGGGCCTTTGTTTGTTTCCGTGAGTAATGTTGAGTGGGTGGGTGGATTCACACATTTTTTCTTTGCAAATCCCACCCCTTGTGGAATTAACGATTACTGCAGATATGTCTCAATATAAACAGGCAACAATAACAACAACAACAAAAAACATTCCCCCATGCTTCCTGTGCTTGAGCTTTTAGTTCATCGCTATGTTCCCTATTGACTGGCTCGATCCGTGCTCACACAGATATGGGGCTGGAAATTGGAGCTGAAGAGGAAACCTGTGGGAGGAGATGGACGGCAGTAGGAGAGGAGATCAAAGAATGGAGAAAAGAGGGCAGAAGGGGAGAGGAAGGTAAATTATATCAGTGGGAAGGACAGCAGGGGGGAAGTGGATAAGACTTAACTTGCTAAGTCCACTCTTCCAGGCAGACGTTTACTTCCACTGTTTGGATGGAAGTACATACATTTTGAGTCTTTAACAAATTTCAAATCTATTGAGATGACATGCTAGGAAAATATATATTTATATCATTTTAAGTGCCTAGTAAATGTTTCAGAGAGCACATTTTTTTAAGTTTTGATTGAGTATTTGATTTTTCCTACAATTACTATTTTTTCATGAGCTAAGAGGTATTTTCTTCTGGTACTGGACAAGGCCTTGGGTTTATTTGTACTGGGCCACATACCTTATATCTGCAATGATTCTGTAATAATGCTTCAATAATAATTCTGTAATAATACTGACAAACTTTGTGTGTGTTTGTTCATGTTTTTCATACATTGTGTAGACCATTTTCATAAAACATAGCACATCGTGGGGACCTGGGGGTAGTTACTTGTATGTGTTACCTGGTTGGGCATTTCCTTGAAAATTGCTACTTGTAGGGACTTATGGGGACCACTCAACTGGTACCCCATAAGGAAAGGTCTCTTCTTGGGTTTGGGTCTAGGTATAAGGTGTGAATGCGGTTTGGGTTAAGGTTAGAATAAAGGTCTTGATTAGACCATAAATATGAAGAAAGGTCAATGACAAGTCCTTGTACAACATCAATGAAATGTCCTAATATGCATGTGAGTTCAGTCATTTTGAGGGTACAGTATGAGTCTTTACTGAGAAGAGATCACTCAGAACCAACAATTTAAATAACACTTCATAAGGTTCAGGTACTAAATACCTATGAGGCATTACAACAGATTTAGACAGAAATGTTTATATCACTCAGACCAGAAATATGGCTCTTACATATGCCATTGCTTACCACCTGGCTCACTTCCTCAGAAAGGCTGCCCCAAATCAAAGTTAAAGAAGCATTTTATACACACATCCTGCCATATCTATACATGTTTATAATATGAAGAGGTTTTATTGTCCCTATTCATATCAAGATGTTACAGTGTTCTGGATAAAGCTACAGAGAACTTGGTGTTAGGAAGGATCCACTCTGTCTGTGTCTCCATTTCATTCCCAAATTTCTGTTATGTACATAATGAACATGATAAATGTATTTCCTGACAGAAGAATTGTCCTAATTAGATAAACTGATTGGGATAACATTAGCCTTAATACATAACTTGCAGGTATTATTAGGGTTTAACAGGCCCTTTCATGAATGATAGAGAACAGTCCTAACAACTATTTACAAAAATGTGTGTGCTGTACTCCAATCAAGTGGCAACCTGTCCCCAGGGTGTACCCCCCCTTTTGCCCATAGACTGCCTGAGATAGGCACCCGCCTCCCTGCACACCTGACAGATGAAGTGGAAGAAGATGGATAGATGGTGTGTGATGTACTCACTTTTGTAATATACTTTACGTGCCTCCAACTGCACAAAAATTAATCCTTTTTTAACCAGTGCTCATCAGCAATTTGTAAACTCACACTCAGAAATCTTAAAATTCTCTTTTAAAAGACAAAGTTCTGAAATGGTATGACCAATCACATTGTAATATGGTCTTTTGTGATATTTGTGGTTTGAGAATATCCAAGAATAGAATATAATGCAGCACCTTCAGGTAGTATATTGAATGAACTGATGAAAACTGGACATTTTAGAAGACCTGTTCACAAAAATGCATACTGCTGTAAGCACTATATATAGAGCTGATCAGTGATTTTTTGGTTACAGTGATAAGGGAGATGATAAGAAGGAGAACAAGATAGTGTTATAGAAATAAATTATAACAAGAAAAGGCCTCCCATTAATCAAATGAAAATCCAGAGCTAACCCCACCATGTGCAAACCATTTGATGTACGTATAGTAAATAGCATATATGGTTTGGAGAAAAGGTAACCATGTTAGGATTATTTCTCTCTCAGCAGTCATCTATGGCATGGTTATTTCTGTCTTCCTTTGTTTTTTTCTCTTTCAGTCCCTTAATTTTACCTTTTTTTTTCTAAATTTGTGTTTGCTGAAGGTCTCTTTCTTAGGTCCTGCTGCACTGTGTAGGCTTGGGACATAAAATTAAACTGAGTGGCCATGCAGAGATTTTTTTACTGTAAGATGGTAGGTGCAGTTCTGTTGAAAGGCCTGAAAAAACACTTGGAGCGAACACAGGTTTTAGAGTCTTGTCTCTTGGGGAGGAAAGATTACTCTTGATTTCCAGAGTCTTTTAATAATATCATATGCAGCAGAGTAGATGGGAAATAGCTAATTTATAAGGAATATTTTGTTGATGACGTTTATTCCCAGTCTCTGTGGGGCTGTTTTATGCACAATACACCAAGGAAAAAAGGTTTAACAAATGTGTTTTTAATTTTTTTTCAGCAGGCATAAATACAGAAGATAATTATAAGAACTAGATATTCATTTGAGATAACAAATGCCTATACAAACAGAGAGAGGCAGGAAACCCCAATGGTTTTCTGTAGGTACTGTATAACAAAAAAGTTATTTAGATTTTTTAACAGTTTACAGGTGTTTGATCACAACTGCCTTCCCCACAATGAAAGGGAATGTTTTACTGGTGGTCTAAGGAAATCTAACAATATCAATAACAATAACAAATCTTACAATAAGAAGACAATACTGAAACCTTAGTGTTGAACATTACAATGGACTTAAGAATAAAAAAATAAACCCCTAATATAAAAACTGTCACCTTAAAGCTTGGCTGACATTTTTTAACACCTCGTCCAGACAAGCGACATGTCCTCCAGACAAGAGTTATGTTGATCTTCAAAAACATCATATCAGACAAAAATGTGAAATGAGACACAGTTTGGTCTAGTTGTCAACAATTACATGAGTTAAGGGAAGGCTTTTAGATCAAAGAACAGTGATTCAGCTGTCAAGTATTGTGCTGGCAGCATCAAGCCTCAGGGCTTTTTTTGTCAGTAATAGTGTCGCAGTGTCCATTCCTTCATCATTGACTCAAATTACAGAACATGAACATTAATGGATAAGTCAGAAAAAAAACATTTTCCTATGTAGTTCTTTCCTTTAATGATTAAGTCATTTTGGGATTTTTTTTGAGCTAATAAAATGACCCTGACCTCAACCCAGTTAATTTTTGTAAATTGTGGTAAAAGTGAGAAAAGTTCATGTTCTCCCCCCCCCCTTTTTTTTTCCACAGAAATGCTTATTCTACGATTTAAGGTTCTCAACTAAATATATTATAAGCCTAAGTTAGAAGGCTATTTTTCTCATATTACTCCACACTAATCTCTAATTTAAATGGTGAACTTTTCAATATGCACAATAGCTTTTGCCCTATTGAAGGTACGTTTAATGTCCGACTCCCATTTTAATTCCAGCCTTCTTTCATTACATATGTTGTTATGTCTTAATGTAATAGTAGGAGAAAATGGACCCTTCTGGGTTCATAGATCCCTTCTCAAAAGCAAGCACACGTACGCACACACCCACCCACACTCACACACATACATTGTTTGTGGATGTGTGACAACGCGTAGGTCCACTGTTTGGTCGGTACACGAGTACACACACACACCCGGACACACACACACACACATGCACAATAGGTGAATGACTGAATGTAGTGTAAAGCACTTTGGTCAAGTCTCCTGACTTGAAAAAGTGCTATATAAGTACAGGCCATTTACCATTTACCATTTAGGGGGACTGTACACTGACTTCCATTGATTTTGCTTTCAATACTATGGCCTTGGCTTTCAGTATTTTTTCCTCGCAAGGTGTCCACAAACAATTGCAATTACACAGGATTTTGGTAATCGGTGGGAAAAGCAGAGATGATATTCCTTCTTTTCTTTTAGGGTTGGAAATTACCAACCAGGTATATAAATTGTTATGGTACACTGTTATGTACAGAATACTTTTGAGGATCGGTGGGTAGAGTGAGATTCAGCAGAGCCTTTAGAGCTCACTGTGCGAAGTGACATGTAGTGCCCACCTACCAAAGTATAAACAGGTTTGATAGCAGCAGTATTGCATACTTCCTTCTGCACTGTCATGTTTATTGTGGTTTGGCTGTGTGCTCAGCAGCTCTTACGTTCGGGACCGTTACAGTATATGTCCTACCATAAACTACAGTACTGCAGTGTCACTGGTTCAGGTCGGACTCGGACAGTTGAAGCAGTAGTGGAACGAGATGAGTTCTCGTGTGTTTATGAAAGTACAAATATGGCAAGAATTTAGCTTGCAGGCAGGGTTAGCAGAGGCAGTGAAAAAAAAACAACATTTGACACATCTTCTAAGTATAATAAAGGTTTTTTCAAATCTCTTCCTCCTTCGGGGATCTGAAAAAAATCTTCCACTGCCATTGTGTTGTCTTTTGTTTTGAGGCTAAGCTACAGTGGACTGAGCTTTCTATTAGTTTGGCAACAGAGCTTTTTATGAAGTGTGAATACTCAAAGGCACATTAAACCCTTTTTGCTGATGTCACCACGAGAACAAAACACAAATTTCTCAGTTTTTGCAGTATATATCACAGGTTTTAAATGGAATGCATAGCTGTACTCCCAAACCGATTCCATCTTGACATTATTAGTTATTATATTTTTCCCATTGTCATATTTACTACGCATGTTACTATTTTGCAGGCTCAGATAAGTCATAGCTATCATCATCTCTCTAACAGATAACTTAAATTAGCAATCCAAAGACTCAAGAAACATGCAAACACTTGATTTTTTGTGCAGATATATATGTTTTCATAACAGAAGCACAATTTCCTTCAATTTCCAGCCACACAAAACATTTAATCACTGCTCTCCCAATACCTAATAACCAATCTAGTATTCTGATCTGTTTTTGATTAGTGTAATAAAGAATAGGATTTTTTTTCTTCCTTTTCTTCAGCCCTACGTTGCAGTTCTTCAAGTGGCAAAAAAACAACCTGCTGTTTGAAATAGAGGGAAACAAAAGAGCTTTTTTTTTCAAAAAGATTACAAGGACATAAAACTGATAAGATAAATACTGCAGCTACAATTAACAGTCTTTTATAACTAAAACCTAATGCAAGTAAAAACAAACAATACCTTCATTAATTATGTTTGATGAATAAATACCTTTTTTCTTACTGAAGGGACTGTGTTTCAAACATTTCTTTATTTCTTCTATTGAACAGAAAAAAAAAGTTACTTTTACTTAAAAAAATGTCTTGTTAGGTTTTTTTTTTTTGGACCTTTTAAGTTTTCCCTGTAAGTGCACAGATGTGTCAGGTGATTTTTACGGGGCCGTTCTTCTTTTGTAATTGGACAAAGTACACTTTGCACCCCCAAGCAGACAGACACCAATTCTTATTAACCTAGTTTTGTTTCTGGCTTATCAGTGTCAGACATTTTCTTGAATAAACTTTCCTTTCAGGGACAAATGAGAGGAAAGGAAAATTGCCAACCCCCTAGCTCATCTGTTATTCTAAACAGATTGTTTAGTATGTTTTTCTTTTCTTAAACCGGTAGTTTATTTATTAGGATTGGTGGTTTTAGTGACAAAATAAGTACCATTGATTGTTTTGGAGACATCGTGTAGATGTAGAGTTTAAATCAACACTAGACCAATATTTTAAAAGCATTGTTTTTTTTTCATTGTTGTTTTTTTAAAGTACCTCCACTATCCCTTGTAGAATAATTAAACAGCCTAAGAGAATAATGATGGGAAAGAAGTTAGTGTGTTATTTATGCTTTTTAATTGTTTATTTGACGCTATTATTAGGCATGTGCTCTTGTGAGTAAAAAAACAAGCAGCATATTAACAAGGTAGATTAAAACTGATCATAAAAACATAGTAAATTAATTATTTTTTTATTAAGAAGTTGCTTGAATATTGTCACATATTGCTATAAAGTTGCTACTATTAAAGCTTTTTGACTATCATAGCATTTAGGGGTAAAAAAAACGTTATTTTTGATATTCATGTACAAATTTACATTAGGTCAGTATATTGAAAAAGGCACTATTGAAAATTGACACTGCTTTAATTCAGAATTCAAAAGTATTTTATTGATTCCACTCTTACGATTAGGCTGCCTTCAGTCAGTTATTTTAGATGATGTCTTTTGGTAGAAAGGATTGTTTTTGGCCAGGTGGTTGTTAAGGCCTCCACATGAGTTACCTAGAGGTCTGATAAACCAATCAGGGTAAATAGTGTTAAATGCCACTAAAAAAATATCAAAGAACTTATCCTCACGGTCCTGTCTGCCTTGCCCAAAATACACAGTGTTTGTACTAATAGGGGGTCCCAAAGCAATTCTTCACTTACTGAGGATTGTTGGCTTGTTTTCTTTGGTACCAGAACAAGGCAGGAGGTCTTCTATATTACTGGAATTGTCTCCTGGGCAAAGTTGAGTTTCAGTCACCAGACCTCTCCTGAATTCCTCTTTTAAATGTATTCACCTACAAGTTACATTTATGCTGAAATTTAATTACTCTCTTCATTTATCAATTTCTTAAAGACCAAAGATTTGATTCTATTATTCAATTTTAAAAAAATGTAATGTAAGAAGGTGACCTAAAATTATGCAAAAGTGCTTCTCGAAATTCACAAAATGTCTTTTCCTTCGGGAAATAAAGCTGTTGACACTGTCCACCCTCAGGTTACATCTTCATACTAGCAGAAATAATGAATAGCTCCTGACACAAAAACTCACAGGAGGTAATGCTCATTTGTGCATATGCTTTGGGCATTCAGTTGACACAACTATTGTCTATAAAAACAAAATTCCTAATAAATGCACACGATGCAGAGAGGAGCAAGAAAACAGTCCCACTAATGATTATGAAGGTACAAATATAAGCCTGCATGTGCTTTATGACTCCTCACTAACAAGCAGATCATTTTCAAAAGTGCACAATGGTGTCAAGTCGCCTGGGATGATCCCCCCTTCAACGAGTGGATGGATTACTGTAAGCTGATTTTCCATAATTTACCCTCACCAAGTGGAAAAGCACAATCCGGATTTGCCTTCCTAACTCCCTCTCCTTATCTTGTTCCCCTCACATCACTGTTGTCCTTAGAACAAATATGAGTTATGTCTGCAAGCCCGAGGCTGTAAACGGGTTCGTTTTGAAGTTAACAAATTTGCATTACAGGTCAATGTTCTCTGTTTTGTTTTTGTAACAGTGGGGTGCCTTTTATGTTTAGATTTTACTTTTAAACATGTTTAGGAATGACAGAGTTTAACTGTGCATTTGCATATTTTTACATCCTGTTTGACGTCTCCAAGAGGACAGCTGGTGATCCCCATTATTTTCTTGCTGAGTGGATTTTCTTCTGAAGCCACACCAAGCTCACACATGTGCTAATAAGACAGATGACAACGTATTGGAGGGACTTGCAATGAAAAAGAAGCTGCAGTTCCATACAATCGCAACCCCCCACAGATTACAGTCAGTTGAAAAACACAGCACTTTCTGTAACAGCTGAGCTTCACATTGTTCCAGTTATTACAATCGGTTTGTCAGGAAAGCAATACATGGTGTCAGAAAAGCTACTTGCAGACTGACAATGGCTCTGTTGATTTCTCATTAAAGTCTCAACTTTGTGAACTGATAGTGGAAACAGTAAATTCAACCCTATTGAATGCAAATTCAAAGCATCACTCAGTCACATTCATGCAAACCAAACTTCTTTGGTGAAATAAGTCAGTAGCACCAAGATAAAACACCCACTTTTGTCCAAAGTAATTAGTTTGTTCTGTTTTTTTAATACTTTGTATTAAAGACATAACTGTATTAGTTTCTAAACATTTGTTTCTCAGAAACAAAACAAAACAAACAAGAAAAACAACCAAGAGTGGTTGATAGCCTAGCTATCAACCACTCTTGGTTGTCTAGCTAGCCTACCGTCATAATTGTGACGGCCATGGATTAGGCGCAGCTGCACTTTTGTCTCTCAGGTATTGTAACAGGGATCCAAAAGGATTAGTAAAATCTAGATCCTTCCTGGGATGATTTCAAGGATGGAGAATTACAAAATAAAAAATAAATTAATAAACGGTCACTCAGAAGACCTTTCTGCAGACATGTGTCCTTGAAGGTCACTGTTCTGCATGTTTTAGAGGCTTTCCATTAGTAGCTGATTAACAGGGTTTTGTTGAACTGCAATCATCAGAATCAGCTGTAATGAAGCAGGGAAACATCTGAAACTTACAGGGCTGCGGCTCTCGATGACCGACTTTGGACATGCGTGCCTTACTCCTTTGAAATTAACAAAGACTTATTTTCACTTGCTCCACTTGGCCTCACTCTACTCCACCCCACCCACTTCAGGAGCGTTTCCATTACTGTTATATCAGTACAGTTCCTGGCTTATTTTCTCCCTACTTAGTTCTTTTGATCAGGGATGAAACAAATCAATAACAGTACTGGAAAACAGTAATAGAAATGCTCTCAAAGTAGGCGGGGTGGAGTAAACCAAAGTGGGGTGAAAAAAGGGCCCTTAAGTTAAGTGGTTATACTAAAGCCTTTATTTTTGCTAAAATGTACAAAGTTTTCTCTTTTTTATTATCAATATCTTTGGAAGGGATAGACCTCTACTGCCTCGGTAACAGAGAAGAATTAGCTGACTGCATTAGCATAATCTATTGTACATGTAAAACTACCTTGTTACGGCACAGAATCCTGATGTTTCCTGGAGACCCACATGAGACTTGTGGTAATGGGGACACCAACAGTTGCATCAGGCAGAGGAAGCCTTTGCATCAAGGTTTCCTGATTTGTCTATTATTTATTATTTTTATGCATATCAATGAAAAAAAACTTTTTTGTTAAAAGCATGTTATTAATTAGTTAGTTACCCATGAGTGAGCAACATATAACCTTAATCCCTACGAGATTAATAAGGTTTTATAACCTAACCTAACCTAATATGTTATCCTTTCAGACTAGTAATAGCCAGTAAATGTAATAAATTGATCAATTTATATTTGCAAAATAACACAGTTTTACAATGTTTGGAAGATGATAAAAAAGAAAACTGCCTATATTGTCCAAGTTCTAGAGTTTATCTCTTTTATTATTGAAATTGTGAAACTATTTTTTAAAACTAATGTTCTCACAATTCAAACATTTTTAGAGTCAGTGCTGCTGCATAGTTGATCTCCCGGCCAGTTTGAAGTACATCTTAGCTGTCTCAGTCCATGAGGTATTTCTATGTCCCTTTGCAAATCTTTGTGTGCATCATTAGAAATCCAGTCAAGCCATACATCACTTAATAAACTGATAAGTTGTAATTTGATCAGAAGTATCACAGGAATCTCCCAAAAGATACAACTATGTCCCACAGGTATTATTGTGTAAAATGAGACAATTATGGTTTGGTTTGGTTTGGTTTGGTTTGGTTAGCACAAAAAAAAATACTCTGCCCAAAATTATGCAGTTATTGGTTAATAATCAATTGAAGACCGTGATTAGCATTACAGTGATCAAATGCCTTTTGTAATTGCTAAGAAGCTTTTTTAATGTTTTCTTTGATATCATTGATATTTGATCTTTTGCGATAAACTCTGTCTTTTGGTTTGTTGTGCAAATTTACCAGCAGATTTTAAATATATTAAATAACTAAAACCAGAAGTTATAGTTAATTAATATGTCAGGCAAATCAAGTGTAAAACAAATTCATGATTATTAGGTAAATGTAACTGAAATCTGCTTACTCACCAGAATTCTTTTGTCTCTTACCCAAGGTTCGACTCCCACACTGGCTGCTAAAATCCAGTTATCTTTCACCAATTTCGTAATTTAGGCTACGGTTATCAGCAGAGTTATTAACCACCAAACAAAATAAATTGTCTCTGTTTCTTCAAGTGTTAACCAAGAAGGGGGGTGCATCTGGCTCCTAGTGATAAATCCTTTATTGCCAGATAATCCCTATTACAGTATTAATGTAACTAATAACTATACAAACACTACACACTACGGAGAATAGGCACAAGGTAAATGAAAAAGCAAATAAAATGGAAAAGGGTCTAAGAATCCCTTCAAAGACTCTCTAAAGGATGTTCAAGTTTTAAGGCTTGGTGAGTTAATGCATTTTAGGAGTCCGTTGCAGCAAATAAGTGTGAACAACAGCTAATGCAGACATATTAATTCTAATCAAAACAGCAAAGCTATATATGGTTTTAGATTTAATATTGAACAATGACTCAGAGATGGATTAAAATGCAGCTGCACCGCAGCAAAATTAAAAACACTGCAACAAAGCAGTCTGTTTTCCACCAGCAAAAATCTGAGTTCTCCGGATAAAAGGTGGCCACATAACATGGCTTCAGCTGAAGACTGGTGTTTCTTGCCTATGAGACCCAGGAGCCAACAGGGCAAAGAGAGAGAGCAAGAGTGAGTCAGTTGGCTGCTTAAGTAATTTCTGTCGAATGGATGTGACGTCACATGGAAGTTCCTCTTCAACAGATTGAAGGCATTTTTGTTATCTGCTTATTCTTTATCTACTTCTCTATAAGGACACTGACTGGGCCATTTCATATTTCAAATTCATACTTAATATTTTTTGTTGCCCATTTTTTTCTCAATCAATCTGTATGATTTGGGTCATGCTCACACATCCAGTGTTCCCAGAGATTTTTTTAGTTTTGCATAAAGCTTAACCATCTATGTTAAGAAAGCTGATTTAGCAAGCCCTTTTTTCTTGCTTGCAATTTACTGTGATAAGTTTTTTAATGTGAAAAACAACACTTAAGAGCATTCTCTTAACACTAGCATGCTTGAACATTGGATAAGTCTTGTTTGGATTAAATAGTTCTTATCTTTCACAGTAAATAAAGTGTGAATTAATGCAGACAAGCAGTTTTGTTTCATCTGAACACAAAACAAAAGGCTAGAAGTCTGCTTTGCCTAGATCAGTCTTTGCAAAGGCTAAGCAGACTTTTGAATGGCATACTCCGGAGGGACTTCATTCAATACAGTGTATCTTGGACTGTCTGCTTTGAGATGTTACCTCCTCATGGCCCTGATACTTCAGGATGGCCTTAATGATGATCCTTGGATTTTTATTTTTGCATTTTGTATTTTTTAAGAAGTACTGAATTCAATGTGTTTTCTGATATTCTTTACAGAGCTCTCTTGTTTTAGCCATGACTTGTCACAGACCAGCTGTGTAGAGTTGCTTTTTTTCCACAGAAGATGATGAGACAGCTGTGTTCTACATGTTGTTTCTTTGTTATAATATATAACAAAACCAAGGTTGCTTTTTTGTACTTTTTTCAGCAAAATCTTCTGATTTGTCACCCTTGATGTCTTCTCTGTCATGATCATCGAAAGCAATCATGTGCGGCAGGCGAATTACATGGCAGGTGAAAGGCTCCACTACTTCATAAAGTCTGCTGGTTCTTAGTTTCATCTTGACCCAGTGAACAGGGAATTTAGGGAGCAAGTTGTGGTGCTGTATTTACTTTGGAAAGTCAATCAAAACCGCTGGCATCCCAGGGTCCAGCAAATCCAACATAAATACCCCCAGTTTGGGGCACCCAGGAGTGGCGGAATCATGGCTGCATTCCGAGCTTAAGGTGATGAGACGGCATTCTGAAGCTCAGACAAGATCAATAGGGAAATTAGAGCCAGAACCCAGGCAGAGAGAGCCCAAGCACTTGGGCGATGAAGCTAGCACCCCCCCCACCCCCCCAAGCTAACTAAAACGGTATATAACTAATCATAAGACCTTCATTATTTTACTTTTTCCTGCCTTCCGGATATAAATTTCACTGCTAAGCACCAATTAATTAGGTTGCAGCACCTGCACAGTCACAGCCTGTTGTGTCACTGTTAGGTCGCTAGTTTCTGGTGCCAAATGCTAGGTTTTAGCCTCTGTTCACTCTCCACCTCTGTACAAACAGATTTCAGAATCTTAATCTAATTAAGAAAATTTCAAAGCAAAATATCAATTTTATTTTCTGTGACATTGAAGTTTTAAATTTACATAATATTTCTGTATTAATCAAGTTTGATATGTGAGTTTTAAACTCTGCCTCAGAGCCCCTTCAGTTTTTTTTTAATTCTTTTAAAACATGAAAAAAAACTCCACAACACTTCTCATACTCTGCTCCCAGCCCCACCACACTATAAAAGTGCAGAACAGGCTCCCGAAAAGAGGGATTCTGAAATTGAACCCTAGGAAGGCTGTTTTTACAAAGGTGGAGTTTCCGTAGTTGCTTAGACCATGTCTTCACCACCTTGCTTTCATCCAAACCAGGATTTTAAAACTGTTCTAACAATCAAGAAGTCTAGTGACCAAGAAGTCATGCACTCTGTCTGTCTGTCTGTCTGTCTGTCTGTCTGTCTGTCTGTCTGTCTGTCTGTCTGTCTGTCTGTCTGTCTGTCT
>JAUZNJ010096137.1:0-76570 GCA_034780135.1 Jordanella pulchra
CAATTTCGTTTTGTATGCACTATGTGCATACAAAATGACAAATAAAAAGTCTAAGTCTAAGTCTAAGTCTAAGTCTAGACATGAGTGTTGTTAGTGACATGATACACTGCATTCTGTGTTGATTCATACATCAAATCCTTCCATAAATACTTAGCTTAGCATTCCTCTCTCACCTGTCTCTTGCTGTGCCCACAAGCACACCAGGCGTAACGTTTCCCAGCAGACAGCTTCACCCTGTATGGGAGCCGGGCAGCAGGGACCGGCTGAGTGGACTGCAGGCACCTCTGAACCTGGAGGACAAGACGGCAGACATCCTGCTCACAATGCATTTATAAAACCTCTGAGTCTTTGTAAAGGAAACCCATGATATCTGTGTGTTCCAGTGCGGAGCCATGAGGAGGAGCTATGATAATGGTGGCATAGATAACCCTGACGATTAACTGAGATTGTTCCTGGTTGGCAGAAAGGCAGAGCAAAGGACACTTTCCTTCGTCCATGTTGCCATAAAGGGTGAAGGTTACGACTTGGAGGAGAAGAGATAGTGAAGTTGGAACAGAGTCAAAGGAGAAATATAACACATTTTAAGTTTGCTTGATTAAAAATATGTTCTGAAGTCAAATAAAATTCCTGCATGATTTTCTCCACAGAAATATGTTTTTTTTCTCTGTTAGTCTGAAGATAAATGTTACCATGCCATGAAAAATAGAAAAACTTTAGGCAATTTCTTAACTTACAGTTTCCAGAACTTTTAACATGAGTGGGTATTATTCTAAGAGCCACTGTTTGATAATGCAGTATTATTTGCTCCAGATTTGCAAACATGAATATATTTAAGTGTTTTTTTCACACGAAACACCTGGATTCCAAAGTGTCTCTGCAGGATTGACTTCCTCAAATGTTAGGCTGCAGGTTTGTTCACCTCCAGTGGTGCCAAAGTTGAGCTTTTTTATTGAAATACAAACCGCGTGAACACCCACAGAACATGACTACGCACTTTCACGGTGACGCGCAGCATTTTGCAGTAATTTACAAGAATAAAAAAAATGGTCCTGAGTCAGTGAACCACGGAAAACACGGAGACCTGCTGCAGACGGACTCACAGAGAAGGAGGAGGAAGAGGAAACAGATGAAGGCAGCGGCGGAGGTCGTCGGAAGGTCCGCGCGCATGGAGTCCGCGCTGCGCAGATCAGCCAGGCTGTGTTCATCCTGGCGCACTTATCTGATAAATGCACCTTTGTGTTGTTTTTTAGTGTCACACAGGCGCTGTGTGGAAGCTGGAGGCTCTTTGGTTGAAGTTTAGGTTAGAGTGAGGCTGAAACTCCTCCTCTTCCTCTGCCTCATTCTTTTCACAGACAGCTTTGTTGTGCGGTTTACGCCCACTAAAGAAGACTGCATTGAGTAGCCTAACTTTTATTCAATCATTACTTGGGATCTGTTGTTAACTTGCTCGACAGACGAATCGCCACTAATCTGGGAGAACTATTTAGTTTAGTTCAGTTGCTACTTGAATTTAAAATTCAATATGATTAATTTATGTAGCACCAATTCACAACATACAGTATGTCACCTCAAGCCACCTTACAGAGACAATTCAGTCAGATCATACAGTCAGATAAGTTCAAAATTGTCTAAGAAATCCAGCAGATTGCATGACTCAATGACTACAGCAATCCCTCAAACCAAGCATACATGTGGTAACAGTGGAGAGGAAAACTCCCTTTTAACAAGAAGAAAGCAGAACCAGGCTGAGTGTGAGCAGCCATCTGCTGAGGTTGACTGGGGGTTCCAGGTGAGAGAAGTAGACATATGAAACAGACACTCAATGAAGCAGAATGATGAAAAAGTGTCACTATGTCCTCCAGCAGTCTTAGCCTATAGCAGCATTAATATAGTAATAGCTCAGGATAACCTGAGCAACTTTAACTATAAGCTTTATCAAAAAGGCAACTTTTAAGCCTAGCTTAAAAGTAGACAGGGTGTGTGCTTCATGAGTAGGGTTGGTTTAAGGTTCTGTTGTTTTGGCCACTTTTTATCCTTTGCTTTGAGTATACCGATCGACCCTCTTGTCTAATCAAACCTAAAACACCTAGTGAAACCCTTTTTTCAGAGTTAAGCAGAAGTTCTACGTCTATTAGATTGCGTATCCCATTTCAAATGATGACATTTATCAGCTCAGGGGGGGTGGGGGCTGAGCTCTGTTTTGTTTTGTTAGCACCTTGAAAGGGTAAGCTTCGTCCTCTGAATCAGATTTCGAAGAGAAGCCTGCAGGTTTTATGCCAAAACAACAAGTATTTGGAACTGTTCATAATTCCTCCAGCTTGATTACGGTTGTTCCGGGTAAAGATTAGTAATACCAAAAGGTAACGCTCCCACCGCCACGCCTCACTGTGGGTTTGCTTTTAGTGATGTGGAGTGTTGTTTTTGAACCAAATGTACATGTTTGGAGTCATGTATTACAGTCATTACTTTATTTCTCCTTGGGTAATTCTTCTATCTGATACCTTTGGACAGTCTCAGATGCTTCAGAAGCTCTCCATACATTTTGCTGTGAGATGGAACAAAAAACATATGAGGAGGAACTTACAAAAACAGCTAAGCTTCGTTTGAGGTAATTAAATCTGCTGCACCTTAAATGATCCAAGTAAATACATATGTTTCCATTTAAACATGATTTTTATTTGCCTTAAATATAACCAACAAGTATTGGATTTTTCCTCCTCAAAGATTTTAGTTTGAATTTAAATGTATCTGTATAGACCTAGAGGTTGATGTGTTCATTTTGATATATAAATGTATCTATATATCATCCAATATTCATACCTACTATATACTGGTTGATGGATGGTTATTTTTTGACCCCATTTGCTACTTTATTTTCATTTTTCTTTCCTTTATGTTTGTTTTGTATCTAAACAGGTCACATTGTTACTTTTGTCTCATTTTTTTTTTCTGGACTAGATGCACAGTCACAACATTTCAGGACATATTTTCAGGAAATGAAGGAAGCAGCTATTCACCTATGGAAATGAACAAACCTGTTAACTATTGTCATTTCACCACCACATTAAGAACCTATGTAGGTATTGTAAAAACTAAAATGTTAATATGACAAAAGGTGGTAAGTCTCCACAAATTAATTTCCACACAGTATTTTCATAACTGTCACTTTAAAATGACCAGTTTCTTATGTATTCATTGTTTACAGTAATCTAATGATGGTTGTCAGCACGGTATAAAACAACAGGATCATTTTCTTTCAGTGACTCAGTAGAAAAGTGAAATAATTATCACGTTTAATATGTTAAGTCTGTATTTCTGTTAATTATGATTACAGATCATAAAAAGAAAAAGACTCGGGTTGCTTGGTAGTTAGAATTATACAGAAGATTAATGAACAAAATGTTTACAGTTATTTCCATCTGTAGTACTATTCAGATCTAAATAATTGTTTAGATCTCATTTTACATGAATTACTGCATCAGTACAGGATGCGATTGGCCTGCGGTTCTGCTGAGGTGAAATGAAGCCCCAGGTGGTACCAAACAGCCATAAAAAACTTTATATTTTATCTTCTCTTTCCAAGGATGATTTTAATCATTTCATTTCCCTTTGGGATAAATATTTTTGAATTGAACAATCCTTGTTTTATTAGTCCCATCTAATAGTTTAAATAACTGTGGAACCAGATAGGGTTTTTTTTATTGGTTGTAAACATCACTGGAGACAGGGAAACATAATGCTTTGTGTGAGACAACTCTATAAAGGTTTTATTTTATTATATTTACTTTTTTATATCTAATTTATTATAATGCATCTGTGCAGAACACATCTGTATGTGTTAAATCAAAACTAAAACTGTTAGGATATATCTAAAACATTTCTTGTTTAAACAGTTAATTTAAAAAATCACTTTTTTAGAAAGAAAATAAAGAAAACTGCAAACTTGTGTTTCAATCTTAGCAAACCCCTAAAGTTTTTAAATCTACTTTCTTAAGTGAAGCAGAATTCCCTGCATCATAGCAAACTGAGGGAGAAAAAAAAAATCAACAGCTTCACACAGCATGAAACAACTCAGTAAAATACATTTATTGACCAAAAAAAGTTTTCTTTTAATTTTACACACAAAAATATCAAAATACTTTACAGGGCTTTGAAATCTGAATATTGTCAATTTGTTTCTTTCAGTTCTGTCAAACAAATTCACTGTACAACAACTTCGACGTGCTTTGCTTCCTATAATTCAGTGCTCATTGCGTTTTTTTTTTTTTTCCTTTCTTAATTCAGGGAACAATGCATTTTAAATGATGCATAGTTATCACTTGGTATTTAGCTATACATTTGAAGAGACATTTCTGCATTTCATGCAATTCATATCCTAATAGCTGAAGTCTCATCTAGAGCCAGGTGCTTAAATGTTGCAATACATAAAAGATACACAGTACGACATTCATAATAACATGAATATGTTACCAATACTTCAAATCTTAAAAAGGAATGAATGTGTTCTTACACAAACATATTAAAGTTTACAAATCTTATTCCAACAAAATTTAAAATAATAATAAAACAAATGTCCCCCACCAAAAAAACCCCAAAACAATTTACATTTAGGCTCAAAAGGCCCCAGTGCAACATGACAGAGAAACCGCTTAAGGAAACCTTTGCTCCACTCTTTGAGTCCAAACTTTTTCAGGGCTGAGAGGAAGATCATTTGAATGACAGACCTCCATCTTGCAGTCATCATAATTAACATTCGTCCTTTTGTCACTGCTACAGGTACACATAGTGCCTGGCAAAAGTATTCAGATCCTACAACCACAAATCTCAAAGTTCTTATTAAGATTTCAGTGCTACTGACCAACACAAAGCTGCACGTTGTAAAGTGGAAAGAATATTTTTGTTTTGCCAAAAAATAAAACAGCTGAAAAGTGTGGCTTGCAATTGTTTTCACTGCCAATTATTATATTCATAGAAAATCTATTTAAATCCCAGTAAATATATTACAGATAGGTGCTGGTCTGACAGCTTTATGAAGGTCTCTTGAGAGTTTGTCAGAGAACATTAGAAAAAAAAAACAGCTTCATGAAGACCAAGGAGCACAGCAGGAAAGTTAGGGTAAAAGTTGTGAAGAAACTTTTAGCAAAATTTAGTTCTAAATAAAATATCCAAAGCTTTGAACATCTCACAGAGCTCTGTTCAATCCATTATATGAACAGGGCACTAATCTACATAAACTAAATGGAGGATCAAGCAGAAAAAGCATCAGAACAGCAGCTGAGAGGTTCAAGCTAAGGCTGAGAGAGCAGCAGAGATCAGTCAGTTTAACTCAGTTTAACTAATAGTTGCAAAAAGAAACACAAATGCACATGTTACCAAATGCTCCAAATTCAAACTGAAAGAGGGAAAAAATTTAAAGAGAAAAATCGACACGAATGTTTGTCTTTAGATGTACGAAACAGGTTGAAAAAAATCCTCCAAAACATCAGTAGATTGAATTGGATGGAAAGCAGGCTCTGCATAGTATTAAAGTAAAGGGACTGAAAAGCAATGCATGCCAGACACTTTTCACATTGTTAATGAGAAATTAAATGAACGAAACCAGGAATTCTTTTCTTCTATGTCACACTTGTGTACTACTTTGTGTTGGTCAAAAAAAGAAAAAAAGAAAAAACATTTTGCTTGTAACTTCACATAATCTGATAAAGTTCAAGAGGAAGGAATATTTTTACAAGGCACTGTCTCTCTAACAAGGGAGCTGCTTGATTCGTTGAAATAAACCAAACTATAAGTTTGCAAACATAACAATTAAGAAACTAAAGACAGAGCCATGAATGAGGAAACAAGATCTTTTGGTAAAACTGAATTAAAACAGGCTACACTTGAAGAGTGGAGGGAGAAGGTCAGCCCCTACGCCGGGGTTTCACCGTCGTCTCAGTGCCGATAACAGTCACATTACGCATCAAACTTTGCTAAATCCAGAGTTCAACTCTTTCCTGTGACTGCAACATATGCTACAAAACATTGTTTCTCAGTCTTCTGAAGTACAACAATAAACCAAAGAGCTCTGAATTGGAACACAAAAGTCACAATAGAAAAGGATTTGACACTTTACGGTTATTCACACATTTAAAGTATAAATGAGTCTAAGAAGTTTATTTAGAAACAAACCATATAAACCCCCCTTTCCATGTGCCAGAGATTAAAAAAACAAACAAAAAAACTATCAAAGACGAGAGGATGGAGCGGGGCCTGTGGGCTCCTGCTCCTAAATCTACCCCCTTTACTCATTAAGGCATTTCCTATCCAGTATTGCTAAAAGAAGAGCTAGTTAAGAGTAATCCATGTGGGAAGGTAACACAAAGAAGTTCAGGACAAGAGTGCAAAATACAAGTCATAAACCTCTTCAGTCTGTGGTGGCCTACTAAACGTCCTTTAGTCTAAACATGCAAAGTGCACACTCGTTCAGGAAAACCAACGATTTCCTTTCCAAATGTTTGGTTTCGTCTGCTTAATCTCGACAGCAACTAGAATGATATAAAAGATGGTAGGAACTCCAATGGGATGGAATAAAAGCTGTTACCACCTAATATTGACGACATGCTGCTTCTTCTTTTTTTTTTTTTTACGTAACTTTACACAAAAATGAGAGAACAGTACAGCTTTTTGTTAGGGAGGCCATTTCTATCCACTGAAGGCTGCTGCGGTAATGACTCTGCACAAAAAAAAAAAAAAAAACAATACAGCTGGCAGAAAGTTTGAGGTAATAACTAGCTTCATGGAGAAACGCCACAGACGACACACCGACTTGACTACATCTTATACTTTATAAGTGCCAGCGAGATGCTGAAAGGTTTAAAGGATGCGGACGAAACTGGGCGAATTAAAAAACAACAACAACAAACAAAAAAGAAACAAAAAAAAAAAACAAAAAAAAACAGGAAGACGAAATATATATGGAGGAAGACAGCTGAGGTTGCTAGAAGTGTCCGAAGTCTGTTTTCCTCGCAGACTAAATGGAAACGGGAGATTTCAGTGCTCAAGAAGTCAGAAGCAATCTCTGGACCTTCAGATCAAACGTCACAAAAAGAAGCTCATCCAGCTCCTGCAGCAGTGAGCTTCATAAGCAGCCCCCATTGGTTGAGCTAACAAATTAGTGCAATTTAAAGAAGAGACCACCGTATCCATGCTCTCTGAAAGCTGCCTAAATAAAGAAAATAATAATAAAAAAACATAAGAAGGACCTCTGATATTAAGAGCTTTAAAACACACACTTCACCTTAATGTCACGTTTTACATTCATGTAAGTTTGTCAGAAGATGACAGAAGACAGAGAGTCTAGTGAGTCCAGATCTTCACAGAAATCAGTGACTGCGGCAGGATGTTGTCATCTGAACTGGACAAGAAGCTACGAGACAAAAACTACTTCATCCATTCTTGTCTCCTGGCTTCTCTCCTGTCTGAGAGGGAAACAAATATCAGGATTTAGTTAAACTGCATTAAATACTGATAAAGAACAAACAATCTGTGAAAGTAATCAGACATTTTTCCACTTTTTTATCACATTTCTGAATGTTCCAAATAATTGTGAGGTAGAAGAAAACACAATGCATGTCCTTTTCATTTGGAAGTGCTTTGTGTATCTGTATAACTTGTATAACCTGGATTGTTAACTGGATCCATCCTCTTTGACTGGGTCTGTGTCCAACACCTCTGCACATTTCAAGATGGATGCATTTTCTCCTCCTTTTGTGCAAAACTCTCAGAATGGGTGATATCTGGGATATCACAGTTTTAGGTCTTACTATTTGCTCAGTTGTAATCATGTCTGAACTTAAACTGAATTGTTCTAACATGAAAGCATGCTTTGATCTATACCAGAAGTCTAACAATCCAAACATACATTCAAGTGTGCTCTGTTAATACAGCACAGTACCACAAATTATGTCTTTATTTGATAAGTTAAATGATCCCTCTGAATGAACCAAAGCAGTTGTATCCATAAATATGGAACCTGGAAAATAGGGAGGAAGGAACGAAGAGCACAAGGACGAAATAAAGTATGAAAACAAGGAAGTCAGGAAGAAATTAGGGTAGGATGAAAGGAAGTGAAGGAATGAAGGAGAAAAAGAGGAAAGAAAGCAATACATTAATGGAGGAAAAGAGGAAAGGAGGATGCAGGGAAGAAATGATAAAAAGGACAAAATATTCAGACAGAGGATAAACTGCCCATGAATACTGACTGATAAAGAGCCTGTTTCACTAAGACATCAAGACAAAATATCTCTACCTTCAAATAACCGTACAAAGAACCCAACCAATGTTTCAAGCAAATAATCATTTCTTCTTACGGACAGGTTGAGGTGTCTGTAGTTTTAATTCTATTGATGAAAATCCGGATCAAACAAATCCAGAAGCAGCAGGTAAAGTCTTAAAAATATAGAATTAAGTATCACCTGTGAACAAGTTTATTACCTTAAACCCCAACGGTTTAGGCAGTTTTTAGTTTTCTGAGCAGTGACACTCACCCCGGGTTTGTGGAGCACGTTGTCCTGCAGACCAAAGAGACCCCCTCCTGCGCCGCCCTGCAGGGGTGAAGCTGTCGCTGAGGACAGCAGGTTGGGCGACTGGGAGATCATGGGTGAGTTAGGGGTTGAGTTGAGCGCTCCGGCCAGCGTGAGGCGCTGTAGCTCCCTCTGTCTCTGTTGATGCAGCATCTGGTACACCACTGTCTGCTGCTCCTGGAGGAAGAGGAGACCACTGCAGTTTACTGATCTGCACTCAGAACTGATTCTAAAAAAAAAACACAGTTTCAATGATCATTGAGGTCAGCAGCCATGTTGGAAACGAAGAAGGTTAGCATAATTAAAAGGGAGAGCAGGGTAACAAACTGCAGAGGAATAAATATAAACAACCTTCCATTTGCTCTAAAGCTTAATCTGTTTTTGAAAGGGTTTGAAAGTGTTTTATCTTCGTTTTCTTTTCAGATGCACTGTAAAGCTAAACAGTTATTAACCTTAAAATAGGATCCGTTTTTTTTTCCCTTTTTTTGTGACAGAAAAAGTGAAAATCTTCAGTCTCCTATTTAAGCAACAACTAAACTTCACAGTCACACAGGAAACAAAACTGGTTTCTATAATTAGAGAGTGTCAAAGAGCATTACTGTCTGAAACCCCAGCAGATTTTCAGCAGTTTGCAAGTCAAATAAGCGTTGCTGCATCACTAGGGTGAAAAAAAAGGCTCCATATGGGAGGGGAAAGCTTCTCTTAGCGCTCTGCTTCTTTAATGTGCAACCTCCTGGTGTTTGGTTTGCTACTTCTTTTGCTGTCAAACCACATTCAAAGACATTAACTAAATAAAAGGGGTTTGTAGACTGAAGCCAATAAGAAGCATACAAAAGCAGTACCTCTCCAAGATCAATGCTGCAGCTTCAACAAGCTGTTAGTCATAAAACTGAACATGCTTTAAGCTGCAAGCAACAGAGCAATGATCAGACTGAGACCAGGCTTCATTTCATACGGGTCCAGATCAGAGCAGATTTTAACCCTGATAGGTGAAAAGTTGTGTTTCACTGCATACAGTCATGTATGTTACAAATGAAATAGTGATCATGTATCAATAAATTAAGTAGATGCAATCATTGAAGTGACAGAGAGGGATGTCCCTATACAACTTTTTATTTTCCAATAAAACACTAATATTGACTTAATACAATATACCTTTTTTTATTGGGGAGGGTTAGAAAATACTCGATCAAGTGATATTACACAAACAACAGTAGGCATGAGAACAACTGACCAATTTATTATTTACCAATGGATTAAATAAGCTTTAAACAGAAGTGTAGACTTTCTATCCGCACGCTACCAGCTAAAATCTATTTTTACTACCTCAGTTTTAAAGACCTTTACGATGCAAATCAATTATTTTTAGCTTTAAACTGTTATAATGATCTTCCTTCATCTAAATTTTGCCCAAATCCTTATGAATCTTGCACCCTGAGCAGCAACCCCTTATTCTTCTGAAAAAAAGTGGTCGTTACTGTCCTACGGTAGACAAACCCCCACCTTCTCACTAACAGCAATTTGAGCCAGAGCACAATCCTTCCTGCTCAAAGCTGAGACCTTTAGCACCTAAACTGCATTGTGACAGAAACAGATATTTTGTTAGCTAACACCCAAGTTAATAACATGTTTTTCAGCTCCAAGAAGTCTTGGGCTTTGTTCAGTCTTTACAAAGTACAGTAACACTGTTTAATACAGTGACATCTGGTGGCACCCAGACAGAAAGAGGCAGATTCACACCAAGGTGTTTTTCTTCCAGTAGAACATCACAAACCCCGTTGCTTCATCCCCTGAAATATTGAACCCTTCACAGCTTGACCAACTTATTGAGGGGACTGATGGGAGGGGTAAACGTTTAGCTCTCACATCTTCACCTTGTTTACTCTCATTCAACAGCGTTGACAACTTAGCAAACTTGTTGCAATACTTAGCAACAGTTCCAACACCTTTCTAAGGGAAGGGATGGGGGCAGAAACTGGGACGATTATCTTGCCATGAGAACCAGGCTTAAATAAAAAAGTTACAAGATGAAGTGATGAGAATAGAGACACTACCGGAGTGAAGTTGTGTGAGGCGAGGAACTGCTGGAATTGCTGCTGTTGCTCGAGAAGAAGTTGCTTCTGCTGCTCAGACAAAAGAGAAGACCTGGAACAAATGTTGACACCAGGTCAAAGGTCAGAAAATAACAAGATAAAAAGATAAAAAAAAAAATAATAAAATTAAATAATCAGATAAAAAAACAACAAGAAGTGACCATTTCTAGTCAAATACCTTAAAAGATCAGGAGTTAAAAAGTACAAGGCTTTACAAATAGGTTCACTTTACAAACTTTATGATATTAAAAACTAGAAATCTTTTGGGTTTTTTCATTAGAAATGCATGTGAAACAACAACAGTGTGACACCTTGCCATGGTGACAACGCATGGTAAATATTGTGACTGCAATGTCTGGCCTTTTCCCTTCTTTCCTCCCTTCATTCTTGTGACATGATGAGAGAATCTTCTGATGTAAAACTCTGTCCAACTGGCTTATATATAACATAGTAAATGCTAGTGCACTACACTTGGAATATATGCAATTATCCAATGATTACAGAACTCCAAAACGTGTTTTAAAATCTAAATATTGAACCCTAACATCCTCTCAGGACAAAGGATCATGAAGTGTGACACAAAGGTTCCCTCTGTGGCTGCATCATAGAGACGGGTTTCTTTAATTCAGCAGTGACAGGAAAGCAGGTCAGGTTGATGGGGGGGGGGGGATGGATGGAGGTAAACACAAAGCAGTCCTTGAAGACAACCGTTAAAAAGCTGCCCAAGACTTCAGACATTGGGCATGGCGTCACCTTCCACCAGGACAAAAACCTTAGACCTACAGCCAGATCTACAACGGAGCAGGTTCGAGTGGACCCAGTCTAGTGGAACCTAAGCTAAAACTACTAAGCAATCTGGAGTAAAACTTTTAACATGTATATTTAACTGACTTTTTTCATTTCTAATCTGATTCATCTTGAGCTGTTCTGCAGAGCAGAATGGGCAAAAACGTCAGTCTCTTCCAGTGCAACAATGATTACACACTAAATTATTTGCAGCAGTAGTCGCAGTTAAGCTGGTTCTACCAAGCGTTCACTCAGCTGGACTGAAGAAATCCAGCTCAAACCGCCAAGACACACTGCTGCTTCTATGGAATTAAATCATTCACTGAAAATGTTCAAAGTAATATAAGAGAGGTCCTTCATTCAGTAAAAGATAATCAGATGTTCTAACTTGTCCCTCATTGAATGCATGATGCAAGGTGTGCATGAATCCCTCTACTAGGATTATAAGTTTTTTCACTTTTTCAAACACGTCCGTTATTTTGAACACATCTGTATGAACAACAAACTTCTTACTATTAAAAAAGAAAATCTAAAAACTGTTTATTTTTTTATTTTCCCTTTTCTTTATAAATATGGAAATGCTCAGAGAACAGACCAAAACGGATTATGCAATGTAACAAAAGCATGCAATAATCAAAGAGTGCACCAAAGTGCAATGCCTCACACTCTTCTTTTTGATGAAGGCTTGAGCATCGAGTATTGATCATCGATTGGAAACAGTTCTTGAATTCTAGTTTTCTTCAGTTAATTTATTTTTGGTGACTAGTTTTGATGCCAAGTCTTCCAAAGAAGAATCAACAGCAGTGTAATATGTTTGCGATGCTGCATTTGAAAGCGAGGGTTAACGTTAATTGAGGAAATGTCGATTCGGTAATGGACAAGGCTTTATACATTCTTCCTCTGACTTCACTTCTTAACAGATACCCGCCTTGTTTCCTACGCGTTCTGGATGGAATGAAAAGCTAATGTGAAACTGCCGAACTTCTAAATAATTTTAAGCTCAACTTTGATTATTTTAGTTCATTTGGAATCTGCTTCATATGATAAAATGAAAATAAAAATTAAATAAAATAAGATAAAACTGAGCCACTAACTGAAGGATGGAGTCAGGATTGCATCGTTCCTTGGATCCTCTGTCCACAAAACATGTCTAGTTGAGTGGAACTGATGTCCAGTTAATTCAGTCAGGATGCTTTTGTGCTAAGCTGCTTTTTCCTCCATCTCAGTAACTCAGCTTATCATCGCATCACAGTCAGAATCAGGTAAATAAAATAATCAAATTGTCTTAAACGCCATACATACTTGCAGCATGAGAAAATGTGTTGTAATTAAGGCATGCAATAATAAAGCTAAAAACGTAAATCCGTGAAAAGAATATTCATCAGATTAGATTCAAGTTTATAGGTTAGATATTTCTATACTAGTTGAAAATAACTATATAATAATTTATAGAAACTTTTATAGTTCTTTTTCTTAAAAGAGTCGGAATTGAGAGGAAGCAGATTTGGAATCGTTGAAATTCCAACAATGTCCAACCCTATTGGGATGGGGGCCTCTGACGATAAACCAAATCAACACAGGTACATACGGGCTCACGTTCTTGGGAAGCTGGAAGCCCTGAGCCAGTGACTGGGGGTTGATAGGCGGAGGCTGGGGGCGTAGGGCCGGGAGCGCTGGCTGCTGAGCGCTCTGTGCAGGAGGTTGGATCACGCCGTTCATCCCACTGAGCATGCCGTTCATGTTCAGCTGGGGACTCCCTGCGATGGACCCCATGAGCCCACCCACCACTGGCAGAGCGCTGCTGCCGGACTGGCTGATGCTGGCCATACTGTCGGTCGCCCCTCTGCTCAAACCGTTCAGCAGCGACTGTCCAAGAGAGGCGGGGCTCTGTTGAGGAGGGGGGGTTCCCTGGAAGGAGAGCGATGAACTGCTGCGGGACGGGCTGCCGGAGTGAAGCTCCTGGACCAACAACACAAAGACAGACTTCTAGGTCTCTGATACTGTTTATTACACCTTTATGCATCTAACATTAACACAGGCAGTAGAAAGCTGCTCTCCAAAGAGGATTTATAGAAACAATAAAAAAGTTGTTATAAAACTGCTGGTGAGTTTAGTATGAGAAGAAGAGGCAGTTTCTCACCTCTGATGATGTAACGAAGGAGGAGTCATTCAGGAAGCAGCTTTTGGACAGTGGACTCTTACTGTTGCTCAGGAGGTCTACAGAAATAAGAGGCATATTCACAGAGTAAAAAACTACAAAGTTTAACACAAACCATCGTGTTTTGCTGCGCTGCAGCCAAAACCTGTCAGAACAACAGTCTAGCCATGTTAACACACTGATGCTGTTAACTGAAAGTGTGAGAAGGGGCTACATGGGCATGAAAATGTGAAAGTAGGTGTCAGAGGTGAAGAGCTTCACCTTGAGAAGATGATAGAAAGCTGATCTGAGCGGATGAGTGCAGACCCGGTCCGGAGAGAATGTGAGGCTGAAAAGGAGAGGCCAGCTCTGTGTTGAGCAGCTGGAGACGCTCCCTTTTAGCAGTCAGGCTAAGGATCTGGTCCTGGAGGCGCTGGTTCTCCTGCTGCAGTGAGTGCAGCGACTTTAACATCTCCACAACTGGAAGAGGGAGCATCAAAGAATTAGGGCTTCAGCTGGCAGGTCTAAGAAAGGCATTTTTTTGTAGACAGAACTGCTTATTAAACTTGGCTCAAGTTCAGTTCAAATCCGCTGTCTATAATTTTATCAGCTGAATTCCAGGTAAAGCATCAGGTGCATCTTTTAACAATGTGCAGGGCTTGGAGAGCTGCGTTTGAGACCAAACCAAATCTAAATTTTATTTTACCTTACAATCCTCTCACCTTTAACAATGAGTGAAAAAGACACACTGGATCTTCCTGCAGATGTGTAATCCTTGGTGTCAGTGTGATCTAATGTGCTTTGCACAGCATACTTAGAAACATTAGTCATTGAACTTATTAGCAGGAATCTTTAACCTTTTCTGCAAGTTCTGTCTCCATATGACTAATTGAAACTATGCTGAAACCAGATTTTTTTTACCTATACTGCATAAAAAAGTAAAAGAATGACAACATTTTTGACAATTACCCAGACTTCTTAGTTTAAGCCAGTTGGTAAAACTACTACTACAAGAATATTGTCTTTAAAGAGTTTGCACAGATGATATGATAGCTTGTTGAGCTTCTGATTGGATAATTCCCAACATTTGAATTAATTGGAGGCACATCTGGGACTAAACATTAAAGCAGCACCTCAGTCTGCTCTAAAGAAAGAATAAAGGAACTTATAAGGAAGAGAAATTTGGACTTCCACCAGTCTGGTCCATTCATGGGGTTATAATTCTCATTTCCAGATATCTGAAGGTGGTAAATTTATCTGGTAAAACAAGTACGAACAGCATCCAATTTGAAAAGTGCAAACCTTCTGTTACAGACAGCTTCTTTTTACAACCAAAGAACAGACTAAAACTGGAAACATTCAAAATAGCAAAGAGGGGAAATGACCTGCAACTATCTGAGGTCCAACATGCACAGTGTCTCGTAAAAAAGAACGTTTACCCAAAAAAAAGGTAGGTGACTTATTCTTTTTATCGCTGAAATAATTTGTCATAAACACGTTTATTAATTTAATGAAATAAATAGGGGACGTTTAAGCATTATATTAATAAAAAAGACACAAGAAAAAATATGCAAGAAAAAATAGGAACTGTGTGAATTTGAAGGTCAAAGTTACAACTTTGTTTTTATCAAAACAATGAATTCTTTCAGAATAAAACATCCACAGAAGGTCTAGAGAAACAAATTTATAGTAAATAAAAATAATCAGTTTGGGAAGGTCCAGATTTGATAAATATTTACTTCTGGTTTCCAACATATTCACAAAAAGATGCAGCACCACAGGGCTGGACGATATGGGCAAAATTTATATCACGATACATTACTTAATTTCAGTCGATATGAAATAATTTGGATATTGATGTAGAAAAAATAAAAGCCTTAGAAAGACAGCAACGAATGCCCACAATAGATGACTATACAAATGTATGATGAATATCTTGCAATGTTTATCAAAATCCTCCAACGTAACATTTAAGAAATATTAGCTTTGAAAAACAGAAAACTACATGAAAACCTGGAACATCAGTCAGTGACCAATGCTGTGTTTATAGACTTTGATGAATATTGAAATATTGAAAATGTGTGTAAGAGTCATACCACCAATAGTGAATTGAACCATATTACAACATATATTAATATTGAAATATCTTCCAGCTCTACTGCACCAAAAGGAATAGCAGGTGAAAGTCATGTGAGGCGGAGCTGAGGCATTGACTGTAGCATCTTTTAATGAAGCAGAGAAATTGCTTTTTATTGGGGTCAAATTTCTTAGATTCAAGCAGAGCAAAAAAAACAAAAAAACAAAAAAAAAAAAACAGAAAAAGCAGAACGAGGGTAAAACATCAGTCAAGCTTTTGTTGGTGCCGACTTAAGGAAGCAAAGGTGCAGAGGTTATTGTTTTTTTCTAGACAGGTAGCAGATCTGGCAACCAGCTGGCAAACAGTACAACTGTGGTTACGTGCTCCATCTACTGGCTGGGAGGAGTCAAACCTCCAGCTATGTGTTTTAACTTAATAAGATTCAGACCAATAGGGAACGTTTTAGTTTTTTTTTTTTAAACAGATAACTCACTGTTGACTCCCATTTCTCCATTTCCATGTTTCTCCAACAGCAGTTCGATGTGGGAGCTTGCAGGAGGGACGTTCTCAGGACGGGCTCTGACCCCAGAGCCCAGTCCGTCTCTCTGGTCAAACAGAAGAGGAAGACAGCTCATGGGAGACCTGTGTGTAGAAGGAGGACAAAACTTGTGGCTTTAAGGGTGTTTTTGGTCCCCCCCACAGCTAAAATAACTCTCTTTTTTTATCCATTGTTGATGTTCCTCAAAGAGGAGGGTGAGAAGTTATTGAATTTAACATATAAAGAAAACAATATATGGATTAAAGTTAGAAATTAACAAAAATATATTTCTAAATATTACATATTAAGAAATATATTATAACTCTAAACAATATACAGATTAGTAGTTCACGCTTTGCCAGCCAGTTACACATTTATTCTCCTTCACCCTTGAACCTCAAATCAGAAATAATAGACCAATGGTGCTTCAGCTAAAATGAGAGAAGACTGCACAACTTAACCAATCAGATGTCAAAAGTAACAGTTTCAATGTATCTCCAAGAAAATCAGCACAGAAACTATGAAACTAAACAAATTACTGAAATCATTTATTTTAAATGAGGAATTAAAATGTTCTTAAATTAACTTAGAACTTCCCCTGATATAAAACTAGGTATTTAATAAATTAGAAAAAAATTAATCATTATAAAACAGATTAATATATTCCTTAACCACTATATTCATATTTAACTTGTAGAAATAGTTAACTAGTAGATCATAGATCTATTTGGTTATATGTTATATGCTTCTGTGTGCTAATAAATATTAATATATATATATATTAAACGAAAACAATGATCAACAATTAGAATTACAAGAGTAAAGACGTACTGTGAGGAAAGACTCTCTCTCGGCGAGTTTCCCTGACACTGGAAACGGCAGTCATCAATGTCGGACTCTGAATACCAGAACAAATAATTCAGCCCCAACAGGAAAAGAGGATCATTAAAGCCTCAAGTCTGGTTAAAGTGTAATCACTAGATTTGGATTTATTATTAGGAAATATAGCAGATTTTTTTTTTATTTCTTTACAGGAGATCAGTAAATACACTTGCTGTCACCTGGCAGTGAGGTCTGGCCTTGGCTCAGTAGAGGCGGCAGCGTCGTCGCTGTAGAGAGACAGCCGGTAAATGGCTGAGAGGCGTTCAGACTATAGGAGGTGCTTGAACTGGAATGAACCTGATGAACATCAGAGTGGTTAAAAAAGGTGAATCTGGCATTAGTCACATTTTAGTGTTAAAAAAGGATTTAAAATATACAGGAAATGTATTTAAGAAGCTGATTCTTGAAACAGCAACCGAGTAGAACCATGATGGATTATTAACTCTTGATCTGCATCCTGCTGTTTGTTAACTAATACATTCTGACAAACCTTCATCCTATTCTAATACTTTTGCAATTTACTGCCTTATCAAAGCTTGAACACCACTCTGATCGAATGAAGATGTTCTCTGTTGAGTAGTTAGTAAAATGAATGATGAATTCCTGATGAAGTACCTGTGTGTTTGAGACGGCACTGACTGATGGAAGAGAGAGCGAGGAACCGTGGGATGAAAGGAGTCCTGAGGAAAGAGGGGTGCTACACATTGCCCCTCCTAGGGACAAGGAGGTGCTGCAGACTCCTCCACTGAGGGCGAGAGGGGTGCTGCAGACTCCGCCCCCCAGTGTGAGTGGGTCCTTGAGACTGGAGTAGATACCTAAGTGGAACAGGAAAGGAATAATGAAAAAAAAAGACCAAAACCTTAGTGTCTGATCTTCTCTTATGGCAAGTTGTGGGGCTCAAAAAAAAATGTATGGCACCCATGAGGCTGGGTCGGAAAGTAGGTCAGGAAATGTGCAGCTCACACAGCAAACCATATCTAGGACAATATCTCTGCCTCACACAGATTAAACTGTACTCTGAAGCAGATTCACAAATTATTAGAGCGGTATCATTAGACTAAATCTGTTGATCCTGGTTGGCTTTTAACTTCCTCTACAACTCTGAGGTCATGATGCTCAGATAAGCTGCAGTGTGTAATGGAAATATTTCAACAATTCAGAGTCGAGCTGCAGAGTGAAACACAGCAGAGTTCAAACAAATAGCAGTGTGCACACACATACACAGGAAGTTAGAGGGCTACCACACACGCCCACCCGCTCAGACTCACCGGAGCCGAGCAAAGAGTTGCTGCGACCTGCAGAAAAACTCCTTGCAGAGGAGGAGGAGGAGGCAATAGAGGAAGAGGTGGAAGGCAGAGTGGAGGGGAAAGCAGGGTGGGGCACAGATGATGGGCTCTGGTAGAGTGAGGAGCTTAAGGCTGGGGGAGGCGGAGCTGTGGAGTCGTGATGGTGGTGATGGTCCTCCTCCCTCCGCTCTCGGTTCTTGCTCCCCCGCGGGCGTCCTGGGCCGTGTCGGCTCTTCTTGTTACTGTGGTGCCGCCTCTCTCTGGGCAGCGGTGGGGGCGGGATCTTGTCTTTAAGGCCGGCGTCCTCCAATACGGGAGGGACGCTGACCTGAGATGGCTTAGAGAGGGATTTGGAGGCCTTGTAGTCGCCTGAGGAAGAGATTTTGCGGATTTTACAGGTGCTGCCGAGCCCTGAGGTGGAGGTAATGCGCATGATTGAGCCGAAGGTGGAGATGGTGACTTTGTTCTCGAAAGGGCTTGAGTTGCTCTCCGTCCGCTCATGACTTTGAGACCCTGTCAGGGGACAATCTGCAGGGGTCAATGCCGGCGGCTTTTGGTATTTACAATCTTCCTCCTCTTCTTCCTCCTCCTCCTCCTCCTCCTCGCCATATTTTTCATGCTTTTCTTCCTCCTCCTCTTCCTCCTCATCCTCCTGCACTGCAGACCTCCTGTGGCGCTCCTTACGCTTCTCCCCATTGTGATCATCGCCTCCACGGTCGTGCTCACGTTCCAAGCGGGACGAGGATGAGAACGGATGAAAATCCTGAGTTGCTGACAGGGATCCGCCTGCAGAGGAAGAACAGTCAGACACACACACACTCCCAGCAACCTGTCAGAGTGACGGTGATGCTTGAGGAAGAACCTGTGTTAAACGGGCTGGAGGAGCACGAGGAGGAGGAGCAGCTTTTTCCGATGCTTCCCGTTTTCTTACTGCGGTGGCCGTGACTGTGAGAGCTCAGCTTCTTTGACTTTCCATCGCTGTCCTTGCTGCTATGATGCGAGGAAGCGATCTGTGGATGCATATCAAACACAATATACAGAAATAAACACTTTAAAAAAACTCCCAGATGTTTATATCAGGGCGAACGATATGGCTTCAAATCTAATCTCCACAAAAAACATAATTGATAAAATGTTGTTTTGTTTTTGTTTCATTCTAAAAATTACAAACGTTACTTTCAGTTTTGATTTCAATCATCTCCTCTGGGAGATTACCTTAATTTAAAAGGGAACCAAATTCAAGCTTTGGGAATGTTTATAAAACTATATTTGACAACAAACAATGAAAATATAACACAATGTTTGCAGCTAGTTGTATCACACAGTGATCTGATTTATCAGATGTAAGGAAACATTAAAGAACAAAAAGTGAGGAACTGATGTAACTCTGAGCTACGGAAGCACAAGAAGTAAACTGGTGAAAAAATGTCTATCTTCATAAACAGAAAGTTTTAATAACTGATTTTTTTGGTCTCAGCCCTAGTTTATACAGACATCTAAACAAATATATCTGTACCTCTGGTTTAAATGTGAAAAAATATATAAAAAAATGATACAAAAGTAGCCTATAACTCATAATTAAAAGATATATATATTTTAAACATTGAACTTGAATGAATTTGCTCAGTGAACAAGAAAATCACAAAATTAAAAATTCCACTAAAACTGGTAAGGAGAGAAAGAAAGAAAATAGATATCAATGAAATGAGACTAAAGCATTTCTTTCGACCAACTTTCTTCAGTTGATCATTGTTTCCAGAAAAGTAAAACAGAAATTGGGGGTTTCCTGTTTATTCATGGAAAATGTTTCTGTCTATTGCTACTGGGCCACATTTATCTTGGGATGGTGAACAGATAGCAGGGTGGTAAGGCTGCTTGTTAAAAGCTGCAGAAAGAACTTGGATAATAAAAGGCCCTTAGCTGTAGACACCATCTAGATACCAAACTAGATGAGAGGTATCATGGGAAACATTTGTTTTTTACCCACTATCACACATGTACGTGGAGTTTACCAAATACTACTGGAACTTTATTGTTCACTGAAAGTTTTCCTCAGATATGAAAGTGAGATTGAGCTTTTTAGCCATGAACACTTCAAGTAGGTTTGGCACAAAACAAATAAAGAATGTGTTGAAAAACATGTCATGTATTCTTTTAAATACAGTGGAGGATTTGTGATGCTGTGGGCCTGTTTCTCTATCAGGGCTTAAATCAACCCTTTTGAAGAACACAACATCATGAAGCCTCTGAAATAGCTGATTAAATATAACCTGGTGGACTCTAGATGAAAGCATAAATTAGTCTTCATGGGGCTTTCAGCAGGATAGGTATCCAAAAACATACATTTGAATAAACAAAGAAAGGGTTCCTCAAAGAGAAAAAATCTTTATCTTAGCCCCCAGGAGTAAAATCATAATAAACAAATAGTGTTCTATGTACTGTTCTTTTAAATAGAAATATCAAATCCGTTTCATTCATTTTGAAACTGCAAAAAGCGATAAGCCAATAAAACGCATTTATGACATCATTTTACGATGGTACTGTATATCTATGCTTCATAAGAATTACCCCCCAGTGGGATTAATAAATTCTTGCCAAGGTATGTCTCAAACACTTTCACACCAATGGTTGAAATTGTGTCAGACTGCAGCTAAACTGCACCGTGTGTCCTTTAATGTTTTGTACCACAGGGACAGACACGTCTGACGCCACACAGCGGTTTGGCTGTTTGTACCTTTTCTATACTGCTTGATGTTAAGGAGGAGCTCAGGCTGTCGGCAGACTTCTTGTGCCGCTCTTTTTGACGGATCTTGTCTTTATGACTCTGAAGATACACACAAACACACACACAGACGGGTATTGCGTAACATAGTCAGCACATAGAAAAAAATAAATATCTTAAGGGATGCTAAAACTTAGAATCTGCCTGAAGCTGCATATTATAGGAAGCAGACCTGTTTTTTCATATAAAAAGCCGTATTCTTTTCTATATTGTATAAATATATCTATATATAAAACAGCTGTTGTATTAAATAATATATATAAAGACATGTGAATATATCAATGTGCTTATTTCTAGCTTGATGTACCACACTTTGGTTGTGTGGGTGTTTTACATTTTTCTACAAATAAATAAAGCTGTAATTGTGGATGATGCAAAGATAGGTAATAGATTTAGAAAAGTCCACATCCACTTTACTGGGAGTGACACCTTGTAAATCCTGCAGACACAATCTCCATTTTATTCCCATCAAAATCCGTTGAGTAAAGACTCCCCAACAGCAATCATAGCCTGGTTAACAATACTACAGTCAGTGAAGGGTTCAAGGGTCTATGACACTTTAAAAAGGATAAAGCACCGGCCTTTTTATTACAAAGATTGTAGCGCATCTTCAGTTTTTTCACCTTTACTTCATGAAAGCGGCTAATGTCTCCCGTCAACTTTTACCAACTCTAGGGTTGCTCCACAGATCAGAGACACACACACACACCTGTTCTTTAGATTTGTGAGACAAAGATCCAATTCCATCTCTCAGTAGAAATAAGTTTCTGTCTCTTTCTGAATTGATTGAACTGTGCTGCTTTCATTCTTTCTTGCTAGTCTGCACCTAATACTGCGTTCTGCACAAACGAGGTAGATCTGCCTCTAACCTCAACCCCTCTAATGATAGGAAACACACCAGCGCAAATGTCTGATTGAGAGCGAACTGACAGAGAACATGGATCTCTGTAGGGTGCAGGAAACTGACTGAATGAGGATTGACTGAAATGTAAAGTTTACACCAAGTGACAAATCAGATTTGGGTTTTTATTATTAGTGATTCTTTGAAGAATTATTGATAAGGGCCTCCAAAGCTACTGGTAGCTTGTGAGAAATGGGATGGAGACCCCTGCTTTATATAAATAATGGAACTCATTGCACCATCTGCTTCTCATTTGTCAGTTTATTTTTCTACTGCTAGTGGTATTTTCTTAAGAATAGCTTTGGAAGCTAGGTTTTTTTTTTCCCCCTCATTGATTTTTACTGAATAGTCGCACCATTTCTAGAGCAAAAGATTCACTTTAGGTTTCCTAAATGCTTTAAATAGACTTTAAAGTTAAAATGCTGGGAGGAGAGACATGGAAAGAAAAATACACACACAAGTAAAATGGTTTTCAAATATTTGATCAGACTAGAGTGTTTTTTTTTTACCTTCCTTTGTTTATGGTGATGATGCTTTTCCTGTGTTGGAGAACTGGAGCGACCCCTGGAATGACTGAACGAGCTACTAGCATTTTCACTGGAGCGCAATTTCTTCTGCTGTAAAACCAAAAAAAAAAAGAAAACCAAACAGTTAGCTTAGCCTCGAGGGCTGCTGGGCGTTTACAAGCACATCAAACATCATCTACACACGATTCATGTTGTAAAATGATAAAGAAGCAATCATTTACTCTTCGTACCATTTTATTGTAGTGGTGCTTGCAGTAACCACAATATTTAACGTTGTCAGCTTCTGGTCCTTCCTCCTCGCACAAGAGACCCGCCATCTGAGCGCTGAGCAAAATATACCACAGGGTCACAAGTCAGAGTCAAGCTTCTACATTTATAAGACGACAGAACGTGTGTTTATTTTAGATTTCTTCACAACTGAACACTCAGCCCCACAAGATTCAAACCATTTTTTTTATCCCAGTCATTTTCAAAGCCTGACAGGATGAATGCTCTGAGCTGATCAAACCAAGGTGTATTTTTGTAACTGTTCTTTCTGGTGTTCCAGTTAACATGTTTAAGACAGGAAGGTTTCTGTCTTATCCTTTGATTGCACTAACAAGCTGTAGAAACCAGACTGCAAGGAAAACTGCTAATTATGCTTTTGGTTTCATTAGATATAAAGCAGAAAATAGCTGCCTACTGTATTTATCTGTGAGCAGCAAGTTCGTCATACCTGAGTGTTACCTAAAAATCAATACAAAAAAGAAAAAAAAGCTGTGAGGAGCTATTTCAAAGAGGCCTGTGTGTCAAGTCAGCAAGGTACTTAGAAAGAGTGAGTGAAGCACAGACAGACAGCCGAAAGGCTGAAGACAGCTCAGTAAAGCTGCTCTGTTTTATGATTTTTGGGGTCTTTAAAAAGCTTGCCTTTGATGCTACATGGTGCATTTAGAAAGCAGACAACTGATTCAGAAATGTTTAAAGTTAGGATCTAGATTCTCTGTAGGTAAAACACAACAAAATTTAACTGAGACCTGAACCAGGTCAGTCACTTTCTCATTTTCCTGTTGTCTAGAAGATACAAGTAGAAAGTTATTCCAAATCTATTTCTGTGGTAGATATTTATTCACTTCAGGAGCAGAGGCAATGCTACACCTCAGAAGTAACCTTTTGCTGTTAACTGCAGATCTGATCAAAAATGTCCTTTAAGGAGGAGGTGGGGCTTTAATAAAGAAGGCAGAGATCATAAGCAGAATGTGGAGCCTTAGTTTACGTCCTGCTCTGTAACATCCCAGTCGCTCCACCTCTGGAAAGAATATAGCCTATTCTGGGATTCAGAGTCCAAAAACCAAAGATGGTTTGGTTCTGTGATTTCCTAACGGACTAAAAAAAGCAAGTGGGTCAACTCTCATACAAGCATTGGCTCAGATTGTCCCCAATCCACTATCGGCCATATTTGTTTTCTCTCTGAACCCGGTCCTTTCACCAGCTCTAGCTTTCTAGTGAATTGGTAAAGAGCACGTAAACAAATCTGAACCGACTTGTTTTTTTTTTCTGAGGTTTCTAAAATGATTTCAAGGCTTTTATAATGTCAAGGCAGAGACTGCAGGCTTCAGAGAAACATTGCAACACTTGGTTCAGGCTTTCTGCTGTCTGATTAAAGTCCTGCAGCCTCACAGATCAACATGTCACACAAAAATTGTTTTCTTCTAAACCCCTCCTTAATTCCTTGATTTATACTAAAAAACGGCAAACTCAGTGTAACTTTGTCTTTGTAAATTCTCGTTGACAAAGACTCCTTGATAGGTGTCGAAATGTCTGCTATGGTTGCCACGACTGAGATGACTGAGACTGAGATTTATTTTGAGGGCGGTTGTATTGTCATTTCACCAAGAAAACACAAATAAGTCTCATTTATTTCAAGTTCTTCAAGTAAACGTATAATCTGCTGAGATTTGTATCTGCAATTAAACCCTGCATGGATGTCAGCTCCTTGATTTATGTGATTCTAGGATTATATAACCAAGTTTAAAGGGGCCTACTCATGGACTATGACTATATAAAAAACAACACATTAATCAAATGAAATCAAAATAACATCAAACATCTTTCAAGAGTTTCTCCTGATAGTGTTAATTGGAAATAAAAAAAAAGGCGAATATTGTACGCATTACAAACCAACTAAAATTATCCCCCACTACAACCTAGAGCCTGGGAAGAGCATCGCTAACCATCCCATCAGTATCAGTTCTGATCTTGGACTTTTTTGCTTTCCTTTTGCCCGACCGCTCCACAATGCTAACTCACTCACTCTCATTGTTTCTCCCTTGAAATAATAAATGTCTACTGCTCTCTACCTTTCATATTGCAATATCATACCTCTGGCCACGTGGTCTAACAGATAGCATATTGTTCATTTAAAAAGAAACAGCAAAAACAAAAAGTAAAACACTGAAATGAAATAAAATATTTCCAGCTTGGTGCAATCATTTAACCGGCAAAACTTTGTATGCAACCAAAGTGAGCTGCTGGTGTAGAAATTTGTATGTTCATAGTATGAGACTGAGCTCCTTTAAAGCTAATGAGAAATGTATGAATATAGTCAATGATGTTTCAAAATGAATACAGGGGTAAAAGCCTGACTGCAAAGCAAAGAACAGGCAAATCCTTTCCACAAAGTAGAGGATCGGGCTGATTTTAAATACTCCAGTTCATATTTAGCGAGTTTAACAAACAATGGGCAGTTGAGCTACATAAAAAAAACACAGATCATGTTTGCCTTTATTGTTTGTGTGGTTTCCTTTCAAAGAACAGCGCCATATGTCAGGGTAGACAAAGAACATCAAACAAGCACGATGGCCGTCACTCACCAGGTAACATGGAAAGCCTGCCTGCAGCCCTGCCTGTTGCAGGTCATGCAGGCTCCACAGGCCGCCTTGCTCTCCCTCCCGTGGTCCTCGCAGATGTAACATGTCTGGACAGCAGAGGAGACCAAAGAAAGACAGAAATATCATTCATTAGTAACAACACGTGCAGTGGTTGTACCAGTGTGACCAGGGCAAACATGAAAGGGAATCCCTCTGAATAAAAGATTAAACACTTGTTAATTTGAGCCCAGCTGGAGCTCTACTGTAAATGATTAGGATGTTTAGCGGAGAGGGTTTTAAAACAAAACAGGCTTGATACGGCAGAACTGTGCAACAGATGTTTAGGAGAGCTACAGAGACTCTTTGTTATCTTGTTTCAGCATTAATACAATATTTGTGTGTTAACACGTCTAGAAAACCACTGAATCACAACATTCATACACTGTATTTAAGGAAACGTTTTTGTGAAACTATCTGAGACCCAACGTCTCCTGTTTAAGGTCGGATTGTAGAACCAAAATCATTTTTTTTTTTTGCAGATGATCCTGAACAATCAGCTGAAACGAGCCGCAACGAACAAGCTTTTGTATTTATCCTTCGGCGTTCCCTCGGCAAGCAGGGCAGACTGGCGGGGGGCAGGAGAGGCCTAGCAACAGGTGCGAGACAAAGGAACAGCAGGCTCTTCACCTTTTTCACTCTGGCCGTCTCCGTTTTGCTTTTTCCCTCCTTTTTTCCGTCAACTTCCAACGTCCAACAGAGCTCACCGTTTCACTCTCAGAGAAAGACAAGCGTGTATTGAAAACCCAGAGACACAGCCACACCGAGTGTGCAAAGGGAAGAGTGGCTTCTAAAGTTTTCCCTGTCCATTGTGAGGTTGTCAAGGAATGCGAGCCCGAAAAAAAAAAAAAAATCGAAATGAGTGGCTCCGACTGAGGCAAAAAAGCTGCATACAATTTATTGTAGCTGACAGTAACATGAAACCAGGCAGTCAAACACTCACACATGTGCATTTATATGCAGCCATATGCATGAACACTTCAAAGGCACCGGATTTTCAACATGATCCTATGACTTCCCTTTAGGAGAGCTTATGTGATCCAAAACATATTTTTATGGTTGAACAGCTGGGAAAAGAGTTGATCCATCTCTTCTTTTTACTATGTGAGGACTGAGACCTTTAGGCAGATTATTATTGTGGTCTACCCAGTCCTTCTGAAGGCTGCAGATTATAACTATAAGACAGTTAACACTAATATCAACTTATAATAAGAATAAAAATCACATTTTTGTTTTAAATGTGAGTTTTTTAATGTTGTTGCCATGGTTTTAAACCCTTTCAAACAGATTCAAGAAGAAGAACCTGGAGTTATTTTTACCTGTGTGTAACAGAGTACTGCATCGTAGCCCTTCTCCCACCTGTTGCTACAAACTGCCTGTCAGCTGGCTATACAAAGAGTACTACAGCTTTCCTTTGCCTACAGCAAAGACAAATTCAGTGGAAAGATGCCTGACTGAAAAAAAAAAAAAAAAAAAAAAAAGAGAAAATCACAGTTAAGGTGTGGAAACCACCCGTCACACTTATTAAGGTAATAACGTCTTAAGAAATCTATGAGCTTATGTGGGTATCAATGCAGAAAGCTTAACTAAACAGAAAGGACTTGCATTAAACAGCTTCTTTATAAAGTGCCAAAAGTATAGCACTCTGAACATCCATCAATCCATTTTCTCCTATTCTGTCAGGGTCATGCTACAGCCGGTGCCCATCTCCAGCAGACTGTGGACAGGTCACCTGTCAGTCACAGGGCAACAAAGATACATGCACACACACTCACACCTAAGGACAATGGAGAGATGCCAATTTACCTAACAGTCACGTTTCTGGACTGTGGGAGGAAGCCGGAGTACCCAGAGAGAACCCACACATGCACAGGGAGAACAAACTGAACCCAACACCTTCTTGTTGCAAGACCACAGTGCTACCCACTGCTGCAGCAAAATCAAAGGAAGAATACAAGCCTTATCATTATCCTGTTGTTGTTGCACTTGGGGTAAAGGAACAACAGTAGATCTACTTAAATTGGATTTCATAACTAGCCTAGTTAGGGATGCACAATGTCACTATGAGATTAAGAAATTGCCCTTGTCACTAAATAAACAACTACAAACTGATTAAAACTATTCAAGCTTGGTGCAGCTTTTTGAGTTTAATGTTTCTAGTTTTCATTTCATTCTATCCAGTGGAGGGGACATATATCTCTATAATATTAAACAAGTTTTTCAGAAGTATTTAAGCATTTAAGTATTTAACTCAAAGTAGTACAATTTATTTGACTAATTTAACATTGACTTACTCATTTCTATTTACAGATTTACAACAATCTGCAGAATGTCCTTTTTAAAAAATGATCCTAATGTCTGTATTTTAATAACCTCATCATCACTGTATTCTATTCTATTAAAATCTATCAAAAACTTAGGAGCAAATACTGTGACGCATACGTTGATATGATCGCTGACAACCTAAGTTTCTCTTTCCCACACGTGTTAATGATGGAAAATGTACTAATTAGTCAATATCTGAAAGATAAAAACATATCTAAGAAAACAAAAACTGTATCAACATGAAAAAGTTCCGATGGGTTGATGAGTGTTTAAATTTTAATGCAGGTGCATGGTTCTATACATTTTTATTACATTTGCTTTGAACCAGAACTAATAAAACATTGACCACACTAAAATGTTCCAGTTTCTGATAAAAATAAGTCTAATTTGGTCTGACCACAGTCAGCCACCTGTTTTGGCTGATCCCCAATAAAGCATGAAATACCTTAAATAAGTCTAAAGCCAAGTAGCTTCTTTTTGCCAACCTTAAATCTTGTCAATACAACAAAGACTTCTCCTTTTTTTTATTCTAAATGAGCGTATTTGTTTCATGCCAAATCTGCTCTTGCTGGAAATCTTCCACAGTTCCCAGAACAACAGCTGCCGTGACCTCGTCACACGCAAGCTCAGGGTTTTTACAGGACGTGTAGGTGGGACCAAAGTGACGGGGATGCGAAGCAGAGCAGCTTTCTCTTGTTCTGGGAGGTTTTGTTCTTGCCTCATGAGCTGAGACATCATTTCATCTTGGTTTGTCATAGAAGTACCAATGTTTACTTCTTTTAAGAGAACTGATGTCAAGTAGGGACTTCAGAGCAGATTATGATCTGAATACATGCATCTTGAAGTTTTGGGAATGCTATTCAAACTGTAATTTCCCCAACATGTGAAACAGCCACTGTTTTTAGAGTAGAAGAGAAACATGAATGAGAACTTTACCTCAGGATTACAAGCAGTGAAGCTTTTAAAGCTTTTTATAAATATTGTTTTACATAAAAAACAAAAAACACTATTAGCCAAACACATTAAAAATAGCAGCAGCAGCAAAATAATCAGCCTTCTAGGCTGCAGAATGGCTATAAAGTGGGATGTGTAATTATTTTTTATTTCTGATACTATATCTAGATTGCAGCTATGATTATTAACCGATTGTGATACTGATCCAATACGATATCGGCATGAGCTAGAAAAGCAGTCGGAGAGCGCAGACCTCCGCCAAGCAGTTCATTCCCCTGACGTATTGTAACCTCCATCTTCACACCGAACCCGGATCATCACCAAAATGTAATCATTTGTCAATGGCTATAATAAACCCCTTCTGTAAAAATTTGAGCAAAATCCGCCCGACACTTTTCAAGTTATTTTGAAAACAGACCAAGAAACACTGATGAAAACATAACCTCCTTGGTTGTGGAGGTAATTATGCATCGTATTATTACTCATTTTGTACAGTGGCAATATTAGAAAGCCTTTATGGAGTGACATTTAAGACATTTCAGGTTTTCTGTGGATGCTTGACTGATCCGAGTATCTTTCTTTCTCTTCCTGCACCTGAAAATCCTCAGGATGCTGGTGTTGTCTGTAACTTTATTCAAACTTAATGGAAATCAGATTTCTATAACGTGTTGTGATGACGGATTGCTGTTGCTGTTCTATGTGTTTTCAAGGTGTAGGGGTTCATCAACCCAGTTGGGACATAGAAGGAGGTGCACGGCTAAAAAGGTTTGGGAACCTCGGTCTTACATCATCCAGTCAGTAAAATTTTAAAGATATATCCAGCTCATTTTGGACCTAAGAAAAAACATCATGAAAACATCACATCACTGTTGCAGCAGATATCTTGACTTTAATGGTTACAGAAAAGTACTGATACATTATGGGTAATTCTTAGGTGTAAACTCCGGCTTCCAACTCTGATTGGTTCAGTCTGTTTTACAATGGAGATTTCAAACCTTACCAGACTTTGTTTTACACTTAGTGTAAGTCAGTCTGGCCAGGTTAGGGTTCAGGCTTAGCCTGGCCAACAGCTCTAATCCTAACACAGGTGTTAAACATAGAAAACAATGAACTCTCCGCCTGAAGAACCTCTAAGAAACAAAATAAATCCATAAATCTAAGATAGGCACTTAGCACAATACTGGCAGTTGTCTTGGACGATATCATCAATATGAACAGTCAACACTTATCTTTGCTTCTCATACTACATATGTGGTAAAAAAGCATATTTTTCAACTAAAAAATGCATCTAGCTCTGCCTTAAATATTTCTCTACAGTTGCCTTATGTAACCATTATCAGCAGGCTCATTTAAATACCCAAGAGCTGCGGTTCCATTGACCATCAAATTGCCCAAATTGTAATTTAGAAAATAAATCTGCTAAATGAAAACACTGCAATTTCAAAAAATGTTTTTCCATAAAACATTTTTACACTTTGATGGGACGGTGATCTGCAGCTTTTTACTGACTTATAAAACGACAAAGAAAGCAGGAAGTAGTTGGAGGATGATGGCGCCCACCAGGCTGAAATATGGACACAGATTCTGAACAGCAATTTTAATTGTATTTGTTGTTTAATGGAGACACTGCATTTGCGGAGATTTGCAATTTTGAATTTAGCACAAAATCAATGTGGTTTGCACATGGACATTCAGGAAAGGGGTTGAACATGAGGTGCAGCCTTGCTCGCCAACTATGAGGTACAGCTTTGATTTACAATCAGAAATCGCTTGGTTTTGCAGGTGTGCATGGTTTTCTAAATCATTCTTTTTTTTTTGCTGTATGCTAATTCCCCCATTTGGGCGTACATACACTCAGCAGAGATCCTACACAATCAAATGTGACCCTGCTGTTTATTACAATATTAAAACATGTTTTCCTCATAGATGAGAATGTTTGTACCTTGAGATATCTCTCATGTGGGACATACTGTAGGATGATGGGCTCCATGGTGAGAACGTTGGCAAACTGAACCTCTGGGATGTAGAGCGCGCACACAACGTGGGCCCAGCCTAATCAGCAGAGAGATTAAAAGAAGATGACAAGGTTCTTTAAGAGGAGCTTTACTCTCTTTTAGACACATTGCTGAGAAGCATCAGGAGAATTAAGGCAGACAGACTCACCACCGCTGTCTGTCCTTTTAAGAGCTCCATCCTTGTGGGGACACAGCTCACATCTCTGAAAAAAAAATGACAGCAGAGCTAGTTTTAAGAGGAAAGTTCCTCATCATTAATAAAACGGAGAGGGACAGACATGTTGGCATACTCACTACTCGTGCTGCTCGTTCCTGAGACTCGCACTTCCTGCAGAACCATGGGCCGGTGGGAACCTGGACAATGCCGTAGCATGCTGGGACAAGCAAACAGACAAAAACACACACATATCTTTACAGGTGCTGTAAAACACGAAAGTTAAGATTTTGTTTTAGTAAAAACGTAAAAAATAAGCTTCAATTCCAACCATGCAAAGAACTTTTGCTGTTAAAATATATCTGTCCCCAAATCCGTCGAATCATTTCAGAGAAACAAAAACTGCAGCTAACATCTGGAAAATTTAGTAAAAAGATAAAAGCACAGATGACAGCTGCTGACATCTGGTAGAGCTGAGGAGGAAGAAGTCTCCTGTTAGTGCAGCAGATAAGCAACACCTCTTCAACTATGACCTCAAGTTGGTGAAAAAAAGGCAGATTTCCATCTAGTTTAGCTCATAGGAAACAAAACCATTTTGCAACAAGGATCACCAGACAAAAAAAAAACCCCAAACAAACTCTACATCCATGACACAGCTTAAACATTCTCTAATGCTAGCGATTGAAGTATGACTTCTATTTTTCAAAATGTTCTTGTCTTTAAAGTATTTGACTATTTGCAAAAATCTAGCAGAGCGCCAAAAGTCTATCCAACTGTCTAAAAAAAATATTGGCATTCAGGGTTTGAATGTATGGCAGCTGAAACTTCGGAGCTTTTAAAATATTAAATCCAGCCTCATCTTTGCCAAATGGATGTTGCTAAGAGCGACACTGCAAGTCTGACAGTGATTTGAAAAAGTTGCTCAGCTTCTTTATAGCTCACAAAGACACATTTCTACCTGACTTTTTAAAACTTTGCATGTTTTAAGCTGCAGATGATCAGCAACAGTTCCAATGAAAACCAAAAACAAATGATCTGTTAGCAAAAATAAACCCCAAAAAATAATCAAATATTTTGATTGTTTATGTCATTAGAACTGGCAGATTAGTCCTGCTCCTACTAAACCACAGACATCCTAACAAACACCCAAAAGGATTCTACAAATCTAAAACAATGGGAATAATAAAACATTAATATAGAGGCTTTCATGTCTGTTAACATCCTAAAGTTGAACAAAAGTTGAAATACTTCATGTTACATAAATACTCCAATGCTTGCATAAAATCATAAAAGGGTTGACTAGTTTAAGAAGAAATCTGTCTAATACAATTTTAATATAGAGTTATAAAGAAAAATAAACTAAAAGACAAGAGCCATACCCTCTGCTGTTTTCAATTTATGCTATTTAATAAATTTCTGTTTTGCTGCTTCAGGTTTTCCCCCCACCAAGAAGAGAAGACCTGCTTCTTCTTTAGCTATAGTTTGGTTTTAGTAGTCCTCATAAACATCCCATTCATCTTTATAGGAAGCTTTCAACTCAGCTTTGAACTTCAAAGCTGTTTTACTCTTAAACTTATCTGTCATCACAACAAAAGCCAAAAAGCCTGTTCACTTCAGAAACCCAACTCCATTCACACACATGTTGGTATCCATCATTTAAAGGAAGAAAAAAACTCAACAATGGTTACAGAAATAATTTGAATATGAAAAAAGTAATAATGAATAAATAAAAAAATCTATGAAACTTATCAAATTAAAGTCAGACTGTCAACATGGACCAGAGGAAGTGAAGGAAAGAGTTAAAATTATAGACCGATGCCGGATTATAATTTGTTTATTTTCACAGAATTTTGATTCAGTATTAGTTTTGTCTCATTCGTGTTATTTCTGTGACCATTCAGGGTTTTTCTTTCTATAAACAAGGGGTGCCAACAAGTTTCCCCACCTGTATATCTTACAGCACCAAAAGTATTTAAAACACATGAGATTCTGGCACATTTTCTTTAAGAATAGCTCAAAGCTAAATCATATTCAGATAAAGTCCAGCCAGAAATTTCCATTTTCACATCTTGCCAACTAGGATCCTTATTGGGCTCAGGTATATCCTTTTACTGATGCATTCTAAAACAAAAATATACTAGTAATCAAACTATAATCAAACCCATTTGACTTTCTGTTCAATTCAATTTCAATTCAGCTTATTTATTTATCAATTCACAACATACATGATCTCAAGTCACTTTACAGAGAAAATTCAATCAGATCACACAGTCAGATTGGTCAAAAGTTTTCTATCTAAGGAAAACCAGGTGATTGCATCGACCCATTGACCCCTTCAGCAATCCCTCACACCAAGCATGCATGTAGTGACAGTGGAGAGGAAAAAATCCCTTTTAACAGGAAGAAACCTCCAGGCTCAGTGTGAGCAGCCATCTGCTGAAGCCGACAGGGGTTCGAGAAAACAGAAACAGACATACAAGAGGAACACAGAAGCATTCATCTATAAATACTTTCTATGTCAGAAAGGGTTATGGTAATCTAGCTCTATAGGTGGCTCTGACTAGGAAAGAAACAGTTAAGCAGATGAGCTCTGAGCTAGCTGTCATGTCAGAGAGACGAAAGAGAGCGCAGTTAGTCACTGTGAGAGCTGAGGCCATAGCTATGTCTACAAGAGAAACAAGTCGCGAGTTTTTTGCATTATCTAACAAGTTTTCTTCTAAAGTCTTGTAGACAAATCTTCCCACCTGAGCTGTGGAGCTCTCCAGCCCCTCCAGAGTTACCATGGGCATCTTGGCTACTTCTCTAAGTGGATGTCCTTACAACTAGTAGGTTGAAGTTGCCACAAAGCCTTTCAGATGATGGACTAAACTGTGCTCCATGTGATCACAACTTTATGACCTAACTTAATTTCAACCTTTCTCATATTTTTATCTTACATCTTTTTTGACTGAGTTCTTTAGTGATAATCTTCCCTAATTAAAATAAGATCAACTGGGTTGTCAGTGTACAGGATACAATTAAACAACATTGGTAGCAAATGTTAACATCAGATGGATATAGTTATGGCATATAATTTAATAAATTGTTTGTGGTTTTAGTTTATTAAACCTCCGAGGTCTTTAAACGTGATCTGTATTTACACAGAAAAATAACACCCAAGTTCAAAGCGAAAGTATTGCTTTTATACAGATATTTTAGTAAAGGGGGAACGTCACACTTATTTATAAAGTGAATAGTAACTAAATTATATCAAACGGTAAAAAAAACACTTGTTATTACTTGTTATTACAAAGAAATATGATTCTTATTGTTGGCTGCTCGAAATTTTAAGGGAGATATATATATATATATATATATATATATTTAAAAAGCAGGTGTCTAAGGTGGGCCTCACCGGGTTTGGTTTGTGGTCAAATCTGGTTGCGTGTCACGGACCCAATCGGGCCAGACAGCCACGCACGAACCGAGCCAGTGAGACTCCATCCTGCCTCTGTTTCAGCAGCAGCGCCTGGCCCTGAGCGTTCATAACAAACAGCACGCCGTCTGCCTCCCCACCCCTCCCACCAACCTAACGCACGTAGGCAGCGACGAGCCCACCTCAGAGACCTGCCGTCCTCTGAGCGCAGCCAGCCGGGCACAACCGCCACAGCTGCCCGCTAATTACAAGCTAACGGCTGCTAAATGTTACCTTGGTGAACGGCGACGCTGCAGCCGTGTCCATCACAGTACACCAGCGGGTTCTCAGCCCAGCCTCGCTCGTCTGAACACACGCAGCAGCCTCCGACCATTTCCCGCATGCTTCTCCCATATGAAGAAATAAATTTCTCCCCACGGGTAACGGCTCAGACCTCGGCCAGGCCTGTCAGGTAAACGTCCGGCACATTAACGCAGCATCGGGCATATTCACCTGCTGCGTAGTGCGAGCTGTTTTGGTATTTTTTTTGTTTTTGTCAGTTTTTTTTTTGCCGCAGCGGTGAAACCAAATCTCGGCGTATAAAAACTGCGCTGCTTCGCTGCCTCTACGTTTTCTCCGTGATGTCCTCCCGTCCTCCTAGAACCGATGCAGTGCGCATGCTCAATGCTGATCTCTTCGGGTTGAGGCAAAGTCATCCTAATCCATTTTTTAATTCACCATAATAAACCTGTCACAGCTTATGTCTTTTTATTTAATAAAATAATGCACTTCACAATCATTTCAATATATGATAACGTCGATCAAGCAGCAAAAACCCTGACTGCTGTCTGGTAATCAACTATGAGGAAACAGCGCCATCTGCTGGTATTTGTAATAAACGCAACAGGAACTATCGAGTGTCAAATGAGCAAGAATGATTTGAATTAAAAAGTTTGTATTTACCACTGGTGTGAAATGTACTCACATTCTTTACTTAAGTAAAAAAGGACTCTGGTAAAGGTAAAAGTACCGACTGTACTCCTTCATTGAAGTAAAAAAGGGTTCTAGATTGTAGGCTAGCTTAGTAAAAATGTAAAATGAAGTGTTTACCTTTAGTGATGCAAAATGTCTTTTAAAACTATTCGTAAAAAGAGTTAGATGCCCTGTTTTGCTCAGTATGTTGGTAGATAAAAAAAGTACTAATTCCATCTAGCTCTTACATTAAATTTAGACATGATACTATAGACAAATCTGAACAGAAGTCTTACATAAGAAATGGAATTTCTCCTAATGTCCTTCCTCTGTTTTGTTTCAACTGTTGTTATGTTGCTGTCAACATGTATAGAAGTAAAGTGCTAGTGTCAGGTAGAGGGTAGAAAGTAGAGATATTTGTGTTCAAATGTTGGGAATGAAAATTAAGTTAACGAAAAAATAACTACTCAAACACAGAAACTAGAAGACGCAACTTGAGTAATTATTGATACTTAGTTACTTGATATTTAACTCAATCCCTGACCCATATCTGCTATTTACAGATCATATCTGACATGCAGTTTAAATTCATTTGCTTATAATGCTTATAGGTTTTGCTAAATATGTACAGAATCAAATGTAATATATTGAAATTCAGTGAAAATATTCACAACATTCCACAAACAATTTGCTTTGTGGTTGTCTAAATAGTGTGCATAATGTCTTTTTTGTTGAGAAGAAAGTAAAAAAAATAGTATATCTTAAAACCAAGGATAACTGTTATGTGTATCTAATTATTTGTCAGTTTTCCTAGCTTGATGATCAATAAATTAGTTCTTGCATTGGTATACATAAAAACCACTACGTTGTAATTTAAAATGTTATTTGGTCACTTCACTACTTTATCCATTTGCAACCCAGTTCATACCCAGAAACAAACAATGTTCCCTATATGATGTTTAATTTCAGTTTTAGTATATTATTTTGTAATAATTCTAGACTACATGATGTTTTGTTTCTGATCCCCATTATGGCAGAGAATACTACACACTGTGACTCTGATTAGATTCTGAAAAAATAAATGAAAGTGTTTGTTGTCAAAGCAGTTATGAAACTTTTTAAAGGTTGGTGTAATTTGAAACATGATCAGAGTATCAGACAGCGTTGGATATCTACCAATATTACAAAGACATTAAATGGTGAGAGGCTGAAATAAGCACCATCCACTCCAGACCCCAACGTTTATTAGCATGCTCTGCAAGACAAATTGATTTTTGCAGAGCATGACTTGAACAGCTGTAGCATAACCATTAAGCCAAGATGGTTAAGGCTCACTGATAAAATCTCTGATCTTTCAGTGATAGAATAATTAGGAGGCGTAGCTTCAGACACCCTCAGTCATTAAAGAGATTTTGAAACAATTATACATTCATCTGGTAAACATATCATTTTATTATCTTTAATCCAACTAAAAATAAATACAAATTTCTTTCAAATAACCATTGAGGAGACTTTTTTTCCCTTTTTAATGTGGCATTTTTTGTGCTTCCATGCAAAAATTAAAAATAGTCACAGGCATTCCTAGTCTATGAATAGTATACTATAATATTCTTCATAACCTTTTTGAGAGGCATTCAATTTGCAAAATAATAATAAAAAAATACAGTGAATACCATACTCTACTGTTACAAAAGGTAAAAAAAGAGAAACTTAACCTAAAGTGGTTGGTGGCTAATCTATAGTTTTCGTTTTAAGTCAGTAACCTCAGACATTTAAAGGGTACTGTCTTACTTATTTGTGCAATTGTATGCATTTATGTCATTAAATATTAAATCAAACTATTTTTTGGACTGTCATGTGTTCTTCTCTGAAGGCCCGCCAAGCTGTGTGTTTTTGACATCAGATGAAAGGGTGAATCGCGCTCAAATCATGATCAAACAGTTAACTCTACACAATTTGTTAACAAAAGAATTATTAAGAATTTATTAGCAAAAACTATTCAAGTCCTGGTCAAATATATTTCAGTTAAAAACTGTTTACTAAGCTAACTGACTAAACTAATAACTACTATGTACATATAGAAGGAAAATACAATAGAAAACATTTTAGTATCTTAGCACTTTTGAAATGCATACGGTATGTTTTCTAATCCGTCTTTGCTTTCTTGTTGTTTTTTTTGTTCCACTGTCTTGAAGAAACTATTTTCTCTGTAAATAAATTCTCCAGCTTGTAATACTGCTCACAGCCAACATGGCTTATTGTCTAGTTGTTGTTACTGTTGTTTAACCGATTTTATTATTCTACATTATATATTTACATGTGTATGACCATTAGTATGCATCGTCCTTTTTAAAATAAATAAACCCAACTTCAAAACCTTGAAAACCATTACTAATGAAATGATATCATAGTTCAGCATGGATTTGATGTTTAACAAGCAAATTTCATACTGAAGTATTTGGAATGAGGTAAACCGAGCTTTTAGACTAATTTAGATCAAATTGAATAATGTAAAAATCAAATTGGTAAATAAAACATTGTTCTGGTAGAATAATATTTTAAAGACTTATTCTGTCTAATCAAAAATCAATAACCTTCTAGGGTTGATGCTTAACAACCCGAGTTAGGAACCCTTATGGCAGTGGGCTCAGCGTTCTTAAGCTTGGCCAGGGCTTTGTAAATCCAGTCCTTGAGATCTTCCAGCACATTTTAGATGTCTCTCTGCTTCCACACAGCTGAGTTAAATAGTCAGGTCATCAGCATGACTCTAGAGAAATGTACACACCGAGGAGTTAATTCAGTCATTTGATTCAGGTGTGTGGAAGCAGAGACACATCTAAAAGGTTCAGGACACTGGACTCCGAGGACTGGAATTGAGGAACCTGATCTGGGGGTTCCAGGATTGTCCAATAGAACTTTGGAAAGGTATTGAGAGATCTGAGTTTACTGCCTGGAATCCTTCATCCAGGGCCAAACAGCAACACATCATATTCCATCCATGTGTGTAAGGCACAACAATAGGAAGACCTCCAAGGACATTTCTATAGAACTGTACAGCAAGACTTGAGATTGTTGATTCATAGTTTTTTTGCCCTACTGGGCAGCTTGTATTGTATTAACTCTTTCAAACACATGTAAAGGTTTAAGAAAATGTTGTTTTCACTCTGTTTAATGCTTTATGGTCAGATATGTACTCTATTTTTATGGGTAGAAATTATTTGCCTGATGTCGACGTACCTAAACTGGCCAACAGTTTCCCCAAGTTGAAACTTGAACATGGTTTGGTTGTGTTTAATAAAACACCTCATAGATAGATGCTTTGCTGATTTTTGGATCATTACACATCTGTTTCACTTTGTGCTGGAAGGTTCCTCAACATATTAGACTCAGCCCAAGCATCAACAACAGCTCAAGATCCTAAATGTTATACTTTAGTGGAAATTTTAATGACTAAAACCCAGGAGTCAGTCAGTAGATGTCACTGAAAAACAGGCGATTTTCTGATAAAATATTGACTCTGACTTCTAAAGTCTTTGGGGTTTATGTTAAAAATGATACTTTCTGGCTATAAACAGCCTATTTTAACTCCATAACATGTTACGTTTTTGAAAATGAGTCTAACATTTACATGAACCAGCACTACATCTGCTTTAGTCACAGTTTATCTTCTCAGCATCAGACCCTACGCAGAAGATGAATGCCTTGAGTTCCACATCTTGTACTTGGGAAAAGAGAAGCAGCAAAGCTGTGCTGTTGTAATGAATGACTTGGCTTTTTAACTTGACATGTGGAATTGAAGCTGTGAAGACAGCTTGGCCTCACAAGTGTCACTTCTCTTCAAACCCAAAGAGAGAAAGGGGAACTGGCTCCGGTGGAGAGGACAGATAGTGAGGTAGCAGCTGGAAGAAGCTGACACCCTCTTCTGGTCTTAAAGCCAGCAAGGCGTGAACGAGTTCCTGCACCACCGTGTGGGCGAAGCGCATCCACATGCGCGCGTACTCACACACGACGCACGCTCATGATAAAGTAGTTCTGTGGCTTGACGTTTTTTTTTTTTTGTGAGTGCTCACCAAAACTTCCCCGCTGTGCACATTTTGACCGTCAGCGGAAGTTTTTAAAAGTGTGTCATGTCAAAAATTCCCACAAAACCTTACATTTTTTTAAACACCCTTTTTTTTCTGGGCCATAGCACAGGTAAGTTCCCATATCCGGAGGTTTACCGGCATGGTGGCGGCAGCATCATGCTGTGGCGATTATAGTTAATATCAATTCTGTGGGTGATGCAGAAATGAAGAGGAAAGAGAAACTGTTGACTACTTTTTGTGCTTTCTCTCATCCTTTTCTAACTGGCTAACCAGAGTTATCCCTCAACTTCTACACTTCTTATTGTCTCTTTTTCCTGCTATCATAATGACCTAAAGAGACATGCTGTTAAAAAACAAAGCAGTTTTTTATCATGGAAACAGTGAAGCATCGGAGGGATGATCCAGCAACTATTCAACGGCACTGGAATATTTCTCCTTATCTGCTGCAACATCGATGACTATTCTGTGATACAAACACGTCTCAGTTTTGCTGAGACGTTTCTACCTCGTGGGAACATTAAATGAGTATATTATTCTGGAGAAGAAACCAGCGCATGGTGTAGAGTGGTGTCCTTTGAAGCTGTGAACTGCAGATCTCTGACAAACCACAGCCTTAAAAAAAGAGACATGTGACCTTCGAGATAATAGGATGTTTTTGTTTTTTTTTTTTTTCTTTTTCACTGTCAGAATAGACAAGCTAAAACATCTTGCTCCGTTCTGCGTGTTGTGTGTGATGACAGAATTGTTCTTCTTTATTTTGTTTACATCTTTATACAAACAGAATAAAACCGTAGACACAGCATAAATACATTACTTTGTACTCCTTTGTGTGAGTGGAAACTCTTGGCTCTGTGACGCAAAAAGTCAACCCTGGTAAGAATGAATAAATGCTTGCTAAGGAGTAAAAATTACTCCTGCAATAACTCTTTAGAGGCCATCTTTTCAGAAGAGTGCAGGATGACTAAGAACAGCCGCCGCACTCCTACAACGTCTATACTCACACTTTAAAAAAACACAAAGGACAGACAGAGCTGCTACTTCATGCTTTCATTTCTAATACTATCAGCTCCTTAAATGACTAAATCTCTGTCTGTCTCCATAGAGTGGTGACGGTTTGTGTGCATGAATGTAGTCTACTTGAGTTCAAGGCGGTGCTCGCCGCGGGCTATGTGGGAGGAGAACTCGTAACGGTCCCGGCTGCGGTGGCCACACACGTTGCATTCAAGTGGATCGCGGAAACCGTGGCACCCCATGTGGATGGTGAACATAACGTAGTCCAGGAAGAGCACCCTGCAGTGGCCGCAGGGGTACACTGCTCCAGGGGGCGCCCCGGCCTCCCCGTCTGCCCGCATCACTCGCAGAGCCTCCAGGGGAGACAGCGGGATCGGCTGGCTGTGTGGGTGAGGGACCCCGTTCTGGTGATTGATCCCCCCCAGCAGGTGACCCAAGCTGTACATGATGGGCTGCGCCATCTGGGATGTATCGTTGTGAAAGGAGTCCATGCCGAGGGGTGGCTGTGCTCCATGAGCGAGGCCCAGAAGAGGCATCTTGTGGCCGTTGGTGAGGCTCATTGGGTTGATCTCGGTGCGGTTTAACGGGATGGGGTACGGTCTGTGGGTGGGAGGTTGGTCGCCGTCGGGGCCTGTGAGGACGGTCTGCAGCTGCCCCTCTGGCCCCGGTGAGCCCGGTGGAGGTTCCTTCATGTCAGAGCGGTTGAGCAGATCCCTGTTAAAGCTCAGATCCAGGCAGACCCCATTATCGCCTACAACAGTTACAAGACAAGAGAGCTCGAAAGGCTTAACACAAGGTGGTTTTGTTTACATCAATAAAGAACATCACTTATCTAGTAAAAGTATTCACACCCCTTCCACTTTTTTTTCCACATTTTGTCACTTTACACTGCCAAAGCTAAATGTATTTTATATCTATCAGTTGTGATGATAGACCAAAAGAATATAGTGTAGTAGTGAAGTGCAGGAGAAATAAAAAACAACTTTCCAGCGCTCAGACCCCATCTGAGACCTTTCCAGTGTCCTTTGTAATTTTTTCCCCGCTTAGTCAAATACTAATATAAATTGCTTTCTAAAGTTCAGAGTCCATATGTGTATAATTTAATCTCAATATTTCTCTAGTTACTCTGCGATGGCCTTAAGAATTTATAATGAGCAACAAACAACAGCATGAATACCAATAATGAGAGCTAAAAGGTCCAGGATACTGTGATCAAATCCGCAGCAGGATAAGGTTATAAAACAATATCCCAAACATTGGACATTACATCAGGAGATATCACTTAGTCCATCATTTAGAAATGGAAAGTAATTGGCACAGCTCCTAATCCACTAAGACATGGGCATCCACATTAGCTAAAGCACCTGTTAAAGAGAACATTAAGAAGATGGGAAGCACAGACGACTACGGTAACTTCGATGGAGGCGCTGAGACCCACAGCTTAAGTGGGAATATCTGTCAACAGAACATCTATTGGATTCTGTAAATACCCCATTTATTGTCAGATGGGAAGAAGAACCACCACTTTATGAAAACTATAAGCAGTTTGCAATTAGTCAAAATCCATGATTTGGAAACAACAACTACATGGAAAGGATGCAATTTGTGACGGAAAACTAACCCTGAACCCTAAAGAAACTACCTTTACTGATAAACGTGGTGGCTGCAGTAAGAGTTAGAGATAAGGAAATGACAGCTGGGCCATGTGGAGCAGTCCTGCTACAGGCTGCAAAGGAATTCAACCCAAGGCAGAGTTTCACCTTTGTTCAGAACAACCATGATAAATCTATGCCTGGATTTGAGCATGGATGTTTGAAGACACCCTCTATCTCATCTGACTGATTCTGAGCTGTTTAATAAAGACTAATAGACCAAAATATTAGTCTTTAGATGGTCAGAGCTGACAGAGTCATATAGTAGATATACACAGGACTTGATAGAAGTGATTCTGAAAAGGACAAACTTGTTTAAGGTATGCTTCACGAGGGAAAGTACTGTAGTTGTCTTGCAGTCAGTTTAGGATTTGATTCAAGCTTTTCTCTTGTCATCCTCCATATGGTGTCTGAATGTGCTGGTATTGATAGTGCACGAGTGAGTCTTGTGTAAAAGTGCTTCATGTGGTCACTATGACGACAAAATTATTCTACAAGTTCAGTCTATATTTAAAACGATTATTGAAAACCCTGTATCTTATTCCTTCCACCTCTGATTCACTACTTCATAATTACCCATAACATAAACTGCTGATAAAATGCAGTGAAGTTTGTGGTTTCGAAGTGACAAAATATGTAAAAAGCACAAGGGCTATGAATACTACAGCAAGGCACTACATATGAACCAGCAGCAGAGTGCTTACAGATGAGCAAAAGCTATTGCAGACCCAGATGGCGCTCTCATTTGTGCATTATGCATTGGGTAAAAAAAACCCCCAAAAAACAAAAAACATGCACCCCTATTTGGCGAACCTAGAACACAAGAACTTTACGGGACGAAAAAGAAGAAGAAGAAAAAAAAAGCAAGGAAACATCCTGAAACAGGAGAGGACAGAGGGCTGAGACGGAGCAGACGGAGGTCTTTGGTGCAGCTGCTACAGAAGTATCGACAGAGAAACACCTGCTCACGTTTCTCGCCTCCCGCCTGTTCTATCTTTCTCTGTGGTTTCAGACTCTCTTACTTCTCTTTTCCCCTGTGGTTGTCATATTGAAAGATCTCACTTCATTTGCCAAGCTGATAGACGTAGGAGTATTTGTGTGTGTTGTGCTTGAGGCGTGATTGCGAAACTACAACCCAAAGGTTGAGCCTAACCAGAGAGGTGAGAAGGGACTATTGAAAATTGTGAGTGTGCTCATAAAGTTTGGGAAATGGCAGCACCAACTCAGGCGTTTACTGACACTGATAATCATTCATCACTCCAGTGGATTATCCGAGTTCAATTCAAAGCACCCAAGATGAGTAATACTACTGAGAACTTTCAGGCTCATATTTCTCTTCTTTTTGTACATGGATTGATTCAATTTATCATGCACTGTTACACAATACCCACCTATGACACATGGGCAGAGAATCTAGGGTAGTGGGAACCACTCTGGTGTGGGGAGCTATGAGCCAGGTGTTCTGGCCTCAGTTCTCGTCTGGCAAGAGACAGAAGCCAGCAAAGATAAACAGACAAACAGAAAGCTCACGCAGACAGAAATCATTTACAGCAGATTTTTTATTTAGAGGTTTTGAAGCACTGCAGCAAGGAAACTGATGTAAATGTGTCTAAAGTAAACAGCAATTACAGAAGACGCCTGCTGGAAAAGAGCTAAAATTTTACACACAGCAGAGTTTTGCAAAGATTTTAGTTCGCTTTGAGCTAATTTAAACACAGCACAGGCACAATTCAGTTGATTTTAATGGGAATTTTATGGGACAGACCAAACAAATTAGTAGATGATTGTAGAGTATAATAAAAATAATATACGAATTTAAATAATAAAACCATCTGTGACAGTGTGGGGTCCTGCTTGGCCAAGGGGATATCCCTTTGTCTGACTGGTCGACGCATGTGACTTTCACCCGGGGGTCTGGGATCGAATCCTGCCCCGGCCCTCTGTTGTGTGCACCTTGCCACACATCTAAAAAGCCTGACCTGATATTACTGCTCTATAACATCTTCTACCTTTGTATAAAGTCCAGTTCACTTATTTCCTTCATTTCACAATGAAACAGACTCAACTTCTGTGGGATTTTTCCTAAGAAAAATCAGTTTGTGAAGAAGAAGCATCATGGGGTAAAGTTTAAAGATTATTTTACTCCCACTTTTAGAGGACACACATATATCTGCTGAATACTGATGTTAGATCAATTTAGAATGAACCAGTTGGGATTTTTTTTGGAAGAGAGTTTCTTGTAAAGACCAACAAAAAGTTAACAGATATAGTTGTGGAAAAGGTTTGGAAAAAAGTTAGATTAGATAAGATAGTCATATCTTGATGATACGCCAAGTTTTAACATAGAGCAGTGATTGATTATATTATATTTTTCCTACCAAGACCATGGTGTCACATAAATCAATGGGCGGGGTTGGAGAGGATTTTTCAGAGAAACAGCTAAGAGGCCCCTTGGTCATTCAGGACCTACAGAGATCCACAGTTTCCACACTGAGGCAGAAAAAGAAGCTGACACTAAAACTGATTTTTTTTTGCCCTACACACATAACACTATATGCACAACACTCTGAACAGACAAACCCCTTCCTAAAACATAGTGGTGTCACCTTAAATATGAGGACAGGCCTTTCTCTAGCGGGGACAGGGATGGTGATCAGATAGAGGGTGAGATTTTTGGATAGAGAGGCAAAGTTTCAACATTGAACAGGAAACCAAACCTGAACGAGCAGCTAGAGTTATAATGGAGTGGTCTAGATCAAAGTGAAATTTGTATTGGTCTATCACATAAAATTCATTTAAAAAAAAACAGAAATATGTTGCTGTTCTCTGAAAAAAAATGCTGACTAAAATTAAGGTTTACGAAGACTTTTTGCAAGGCACTGTAAACACGTCAAAGCAACAGCAGCATTTGGCGGCAACAACATTGTTGGAAAAGATTTAAACTTTTTCAATAAAAATGCACAATTTAAGGCAAAACTTAAGTATGCAGCTGGTTTAGAAAGGCTGTCTAATAAAAGTAAGGCCCTTGTTGCAGTTTGAGGTATGCCACCGTGCTTGCACTTACCAGTGAACTTCTGTGGCATTGAGCTTTTCCGCTTGGCAACGTTGCTGGCGAGCCTGTCGAGAAGCAGCGCGCGCTCAGACCCCATCTGAGACCTAGCTGTGTGGCTGTCCTCTGCTTGACCACAAAAAAAAAGACAGAAAGACAGACAAAACAGCAATGTCAAGGACACTTAGACCTGTAGAAAAGCACAGAATCGCTCCTCTCATTAAGATAAAGCAAGAAACCAACAAAGGAGACCCACATGGATGACCCAGAAATATTCATTTGCGACCAGGAACTCCTCGGACTTCACTTCCTAGTTCTTTTTTTTCTTGTGTTTTATTTTTTTACCTCATCAGTGCAGGAGGAGATACCACAGGATGAGGATGTACTTCCTCACCACTACAGCACTATCAAGCAAAACTTACGACATTCGGTGACCACAGAAACAGTATGTTGCAATTCTGCAACTGTCCTGCCGGTAGAATAAGGCACAGTCGACTGTGGGGGCCGATGTCTTACACGAGCATGCCTGCACTGGGGCGGCCTGGGCTTAAATGTTTGCCCTATTTGGCTTCCCCTTTGCTGATACAGACATGAGAAGCGTTCTCCACTGCACTAAGCCGTCACACCACAGCCTAACCTAACCTATTTAGTCTGTAATCGTGGGGCACCAGCTATAAGTTCATTAATTTAATGAGGCCATAAAAACCAGATTTGCATTTTCTCTGCACACCCGCTTACAAAAGAAAAAAAAACTGTTTTTTTTTTTTTTTCTTTGAAAACAATGGCTGCAGCAGCTGCATGTGTGAAGTTTCGGAGATGTTTTCAGAGAGTGTGACGGCTGCTCACCTCTCTCAGTGGGACCTTTGTTCTGAATGTACACATGGCACCTCTCTCTGTGCTCGTCGAGGGAGCTCCGCTGCTTGTAGCTGCGACTGCAGTGGTTGCACTTGAAGGGCTTCTCTACTGCGAGCAAGAGTTTCAGTTAATCTCCAAATACATCAACAACATAAGAAAAAAAAACTGGCACAGCACAAATGATTTCCCTAAGTTTGCAGTTTCACTTAAAACTGATGATGTGTTTCTTTTACTTTTTTTTGCTGTTTTGAGTGTGAGGGCAGGTAAAGCACGTGATCTGAAAGTGAATGAAAAAGTTTCCAGAGGTGATGGAGTAAAAGATATCCTGTGTGTGTGTTTGCAAGACTGCAAGGTTAGGGTCTGTTGTTGGAAAAGTCAAGAGCTCTCCTGCAAAATCTAATGAGACAGGATTGGATAAGGAGTGAAAAACAAGACTTAAAAGAGTAACTGACAAGCATTGTGTGTAGGTGACTGAGGTATAAGGGTGTTTTGGCGCTATAGGTACATGTTAAGTGATTGAACAGACATGCATGTGTCTGGCAGCTACCAGAATGGGTGCGCAGGTGCCCGCTCAGAGCGTCACGTCGTCGGCAGGCGTAGCTGCACATAGGGCATTTGAAAGGCTTCTCTCCAGAGTGCAGTTTGATGTGGCGAAGCAGGTTTCCCTTCTGGGTGAAGGAGGCCCCACACTGAGTGCAGTGGAATGGCCTCTCACCTGAGAAACAAAAAATAACACAGAGAGAGAGAGAGAGAGAGAAAGAAACACACATGGTTTAACTCATTAATTGCTCAGGAAACTTTTTGCAAATCTACTCTTTTTGACTTCTCAGTCACAGCAATAATTAAAAAAGAAACAAACCAAAAAAAAAATCATTTCTGTTTTTGTGGCAGGTACCATGTTGTTTCCCATTATTACAATATGTTGCAAAACACAGAACCATTCTCAACATTTTTTTTTTGAAAAGGGAACAAAACAACATCCACTTTGATAGCCCAGAGATGATGTTCTCACGACTCAGACCACCGAACAAGTTGTGCACACGATGTTGAAAACAGCCTCAGCAGAAAGCGGCAGAACACCTCACATCTTACCCGCCGTCCTGCCAAAAGAAAAGTTTTGGTGGACGTGGGACCATGAACTAGAGATATTCTAGAGAATATACTAAGAGTTAGGTATGCATCAGCTTCAAGATTTTTTTCTTTTGAAATGATCTTTATATTAGTCATTTCTACAAAGTTTCTTATCTTTTCTAGAAATGTCTTAATCAGAAAAGAAAAAAAATGACCCAAAACGCCACAATAATCAATCTACTGTATCCGGTATTGCAATACTTCGACCAAAAAGCAACAAAAAACAAAGGAGCAACATGTTTTGACCCTGATTTAGATTTAAAATAACCTGCCAATATGTTTCTTCAAACAGAAGGCATTCATAACATTTTCCTGTGTTCCAGCTAGTCAGGCTTTGAATCTGAAGGAGAATCTCTTAAGATAGCCACAGATTAGGGGAATGACACTAAGGGCTTCCAACCTCAGATTTATCACTAAATCAGCTTATCACCAAAAATAATTAGTCAAAATAGCAGTAAAAACATGCAAACGCTGGACAGTATAAAAAAGATCAAAACAGGTTTGATTCCTGTAATGCCACTAAAAAAGATTTTTCTGCTGATTATTGAGACGAGTGAATATAATTTTAGGCATGTCAATATTTTTTGGTTAAAATGTAAATAAATCAGAAGAATAAAGACTATGCCTCTGTGCTACTGTCTTCTTTGTTTTTGGGAGGTTTGGGGTCTTTGTCATTTTCCGTCTGACACAAGCTTCTTGGATGAATGAGATCAATATTGAATCTCAATCTGCCATGAATATGAATCATATGGGCCTGTATTCATAACCCAGTCCACCTGTATGGGATCATTGTTGAGGCTCAAATAAATTGAATGATTATTTGGCATCTATTGTAATAGTTATAAAGCTCATGATGAAGGTTTTGACACGTTTCTGTAAAAAATCCAAAACTTTCAAGAGTAAGTTTCCAGTTTTGAATCCTTCTGGCATTTTAGATATTACAGTGCAATGTTTTCACAAAGACGAGTTTTGTACAGTTGTGAGGACTTATCATCCACACAAAGCCGTTCCTTCATTTAGGACTGTTTACTAGTTTTTGCATGGGCTCCATTTCAACATCGATAATAATTACAATCATCATTTATATGAGTTTTTCAACCAGAAACTCCCCCTAAAAAGTAATGACAGCTAAGATGTTAAACTCAAGTTTTAAAGCGGTCAATCTGAAATAAACATCATTTAAATATAATTCAATAGAGACTTTTATCTGCTGTAAAAAATCTGTAATAATATCTTCAGAGGTCATTAAAAAAAAAAAACTTTATCCAGATCTGGAAAAGATAGATTCTAGGATTTTCCAGACTTGTCAGAGTTTTGTATAAACCCTGAAGATTTAAACTGTTTTCAGTCTTTTCGGCAGAGTTACCCCATACATTTAAAGCCACATGGACCAGAATATTGTTTTAAAAATAACACCTGCCAGCTATCAAGTAGGCTGACTCAGTGCATTATTGTATTTACCAGAACCACCGTTCTGCCAAATACCACATAACTGTATTTGATTGGTTATTAGAATTATTTAATGCAATCCTGGAACTAAATAAGGACAACTTTTAAACAGTAAAAGCAGGAAACCAACCATTATATCAACATGGAGACTTAAAACAGGAGTTTTATATAATCAAAAAACAAGTTTGTTTTATCCCTGATAGATAAACAAAGCAACACATGTCTATTCCTAGTGTTAGAAAGCTTTTGGTGGACAATGTAAGAGGATAAAAAAATAAATAAAACTTGAAAAATTCAGTAAAGCCAGGTTGGTTCCATAAGTAGGTCTTGGTGTGGTCAGTCCAGCTTCTTACCCATCTGGGCTCATATGGTTCCCACTGTTCAGGCCAGGTGTTCCTTTCATCAAACCTACAGTGGTGATAAATGTGGGACAACATGGAATCCACTGGGAAATTTGTATCATAAACCCTCAGTGTAAATGTGTCTGTGGGTGACTGATTGTTGTGTGTAGCACTTTGGAGTCATTTGACTCCATGAAGATCCATAGCATCACAGACAATTTAGCCTCTTTACCAAATGTTGAGTGACATTTGATTGTTGGTATTTGCAACTTTACAAAAATCGGTGGTTGCAAAAAAGAAACGAACAGTTTAAGAAACTAATGAGGAAATCTTGCAGCGTAGATTCAAAAGTGTGAAATTTGGTATTATAACATTAAGGTCATTATGGTACCTATGTGGAGCTAATGCAAATCTTTTTAAGGAGATCTTAATTTATTTCCATCAAATGAGGAGATTTTAATTAGGATAAGATGCTACGTGTTGCTTCTTGTCCAAACTAAGGATTATTTTTCATCCTGCGGCAGCGACCGATCTTTGTGTGCTCATCTCAGTTATCTTTCACTGCCATCAAATCAAACATTTAACTGCTTTGTGCTCATTACTAAAACTACAATGGAAGATATTTCACAACTAGATCTCGCTGGCCGATTAGGTTGCATTGATGTACCGCATGCACGCAGAACAGATGCATTGACCCCATCAATAGGAGCTGATTCCATTGCTATCGGCTGATCATGCAGCTGTTTGTGCATTTCAGGTCAGGTTTTTTTTTTCATCCTTACCAGTGTGGCTGCGTTTGTGCACCAACAGCACATTAATGCTGATGCAGGACAGGCCACAGATGTCGCAGCTGAGTTTTCCCTGTGACGGGATTCGGGACCCTGCGGACCCTGGCATGTAGCTGCCATCTGTGACATCATCCGACGGGGCGGTGGTCTGGCCTTCTTGCAGGGAGGATGCTTCGTAACGCGAGTAGTCCACCAGGGACAGGTCCTGGGGCTCGTTCAGGCCATCTTCGTCTCGCTGCTCGTCATTGTCCTCTTCCGTCCTTTCCTCGTCCAGCCCTTCCTCCATCCCATCCTCGCTGTCCCCCTCTGCCTCCTCTTTGGGTGCGATCATTGCCTGCTCATTATCATCTGTTTCCTCGACCTCGGTCTTTATGACACCTAGACAAAACAAGTAGGTAATCAAGAAGCAAAGCAATCATTTAGATGTCTTTGTAGTCCTACATACAGTAACTAATGTTTAGGGCATTTCCTGCTTCAAAATAAGGGGCAAAAAAAAAAAAACTATTGAGAACCGAGACACATCTTCACTTCTAGTTTTATATTTAAAGTTCAGTATTAGCACAAGCACGTCTCCAAAGTGTGGGTAGTTTAATTTGGGCCGGCGCGTAGTCTCAAAGAGATTCAGTAGATGTGCGCCTGAGATAAGAGGAAAGCGTTTCCTCTGAATACACAGAAAGTAGAACCAGGACAGAAGAAAAACTCAACAGGCGCCTCAGACAGACAACACCAACTTCCCTCTGCTGTGAAGGAGTCAGTGTGTTCATCAGATTGTCACACAGGCGGTCAACTTCCACAGACTCACCAGCAAAAATATGACCTTTATTTTTTTCTTTATGGTCCTGTTTTTTTTTTTTTTTTTAACCGCATGATGTCAACATCGTGTGTCCCTTCAAGGTTTTCCCTTCCCTTAGACCTTCTCACATTTTCTCATGTCTGAACTTTAAACAGGAGGGTACTGTATACCATTTTTTCGGGGTATGTTTTGTGATAGACAAATGCAAAGTAATGGATGGCTGTGAAGTGGAACAAATTAACACATGGTTTTACTATCTTCTATAAAACTAAAAATCTAAAGTGTTGCATTCGTTTGAATTCAAACCCCCAGCTCCCCTAAAGTCGACAATTTTCAAGTCTCTGTGGGTACTTGTCCTTCAGCGTTGCACATTTAGTGACTGATTTGTTCATTTTTGCTCATCCTCAGTTGATTTGGATGGGAAACATCAGTAAACGGCCATTTTTAAATCCTGTCTCAAATACTAAGATTGGACCATTCTGACAAATACGCTTTGACCTCAACCCTTCCACTCTAGCTTTTGCTGTATATGAGTCACTGTCTTGTAAGGGTGCTGAGAGGCGAACCCCCTGCTCAAGTCTTCTATAAGTTCTATCAGGCTTTTTTCCAGGACTGTCCTGTCTTTGTCTTTATTCATTTTTGCATTAACTCTGACCGGCGTCCCTATTGCTGCCTAACAGAACTACCAGTGTGGGATCATACATTTAGGGTGATGTCCAAATAGTTCACTTGAGCTGTGGATCTTCGCAGCCCCTACAGCGTTACCGTGTGTCTCTGGACTGTTTCTCTGATTATTGGCCTCCTGGATAGCTTAATTTGACAGCTATAATTGTAGAAGACTGGTTTATATTTAGGGGTTTCATAGTAATTAGGGCTCAGCACAATGGAATGCCAGATTTTACCTATTTCTATTAAGAACATTTAAAGTAACACACAAAATGTCTTTCACTTCACCGTTACTTATTATTACTTTGTGTTGGCTTGTTACAGAAAAAATCTCATAAACTAATGACAAATGTGAACATTTCTAGGAGTGTGAATCCCATTGCTTGTCTCTCTATGTTTTACCATGATGGCTTAGAGGAATGAACCCGTTACATGCACAGCTATCAGCACCACAGCTGCTGTCATGCAAAGTCCTGAGGCCCGTTTTGCAGGACCTCTCACCTAGCCTCTTGTTCAGCGTGAACCAAACCCTGAGAGCAGCACAGTTCCATCCAGAAACCACACTGTGGTCTTGGCGGTGACTTATGATGAGCTAAAGAGCAGCGCCTTGTGTTGTGGAGAGCGCTCAGAGGTGCTATGGAAACTTTGCAAGCACAGAGATCCGTGACACCCGTTATAGAGTCCAGGGTCTCTCGGGGAACCGCAGGGCCGTGCAGCAGAAAGCAAAGCAGGGCTTTAGGAAATGCACCCAGTGGGGTAGATGGGTTGCCAACTAGAAATACGAAAGGAGTGCTGACTGAACACCATGTTCTGTCCAAACACTGAGACTAGAAATAACACACCTTTTGGAGTTGGATTAAATGGTAGGATCGCTTACTTTCTATAGATTCTGGCAACTTGTGAAAAATTAAAAAAAATATTTTTTAACATACAGTGGAGACAGGTTATATCTCTGGCAAAAACTATTAAATGTAATTAAAGGGAACTAAAGTTTGGTCATAGGAACAATGAAAGCTTTTAACCGAATTTGGAACAAGGATAATAATTTTCAGAGGTTACAAAATGGTAACATTTCTCCACCAGATTCTTCTGTTCTAATGTTAGTTTATTACATTAAATTTAATATAGTATCAGTTACTCACCTCAGCTTTTATTCTAATTAATCCGTTCCTCCACTCTGGAGATCGACTTCATATTTCTAGCCAAAATATCAAAGCTTTCCAAACCATTCTGTGTAAAACCTGCGTCTAAACCTTATGATTTCGGTATAATAAGTATCTATATTAAACAAACCCACCAATACATCATTTCTACAAAAGCATGAAACACAGTTTTCCATTAGCTCTTTGAGATTTGCGGTTGCGTTTAATTTTGGTGCAAACCTGCACGGTTAAAATTCAACGTGCCCGAAACTTTTGATATGTGTGGAAATCTTCTGTGCATACATATGTGTGTGTGTGTGTGTGTTAACATACGTGCATCCATGACTGCATCCGAGTGCATTCCATTCACAGTTACAGAGCTGGCCTCCTTCTGCTCTTCCTCCCCTTGTGTCTTCATCTCCGCAACATCACTGCAAGTTTCTGAATAAAGACACAAATCGTGTCCAGTCAGATAACCCCAGTTACTAGTAAAATTCAAAATAAAAGCACTGAAACAGTTTTGCTTGGTTTTTCTTTTTGTCATTTAGTTTTTTTTTTCAATAATAAAGCAATAATTTTTAGATGTTCCCTATTAGCAAATAAACATGTGGAATATCTTTCTTGTAAGCTTGGAGACGCATCTAAAAAACAACAACACATCAATCATCTCTGCAACCTGCACGAATCCCACAGTTCTGCCTCGATCTTTTCAAAGCACTGTTTCAGGCTGGACAGCGGTTTCTGCGGAAAGACGAGCTCAGACTGATCACGTACACTTTCAAATTCGAGACAAGGAATGATATACTAACCCATCTCGTCTTCCCCTGGGGATGTGAATTCAGGATGCTTATCGGTGCTCATGGTGAAGATGCTGGCAGTTTTAAGGTCTTAAAAGGTCCAGTCAGGTTCCTGTGATGGACAATTTTAGAACCAGGTTTATGAGGGGAAGGTCACAGAGCGGTGACAATGTGAAAGGACAAATATGCTCCTCACATTCATCCTGTCGCTCTAATACAGGATTATATATACTATTTCACAACCCTAATAAAAGATGTTTTGTCTATTTCAATGAAGCCTGTGAAGAAATAGAAGCAACACTTGTCTCTGACTGTTCCTGTTGGTTGGACAGCATAAAAAAGAAGCTTACAAAAATAAAAATGGGTGAAAGCCCACGGTTGATTGCTCGACCCTGTCTCTACATTTAGCCTTATGAGAAAGACATGATATTTCTCTCTGCACACGTATTTCCTGCTGGGTTTGTACACAGGAGCGAATGTAAAAGAGCTTTCCACTCCAGCAGCCAAACACTCCTACAGTCGTAGGCATAGTTAAAAAAAAAAAAGAAAGAAAAGAACATCCATTCTAATGTGCATCTTCAATTAAAGATGCAACAGAAAAAAAATCTTCAGTTTTCAGATAAGTTGAAAAAGTTCAAGACTGAAAAAAACCTATCTGACTTGTTGGTTAAGAAAATAATAATACAAAGTTTACAGCTTTCATTTCAAATTTCTCCAAAGCTCAAATGAAATTGAGAAGTGCGTGTCGACATGTTGCAGTTACTGCTAAGAGCCACTTCTTTAATAAAGGAAATCTCAAGAGGTAATAAGCTTTTAGGTTTGGGTAATGATGAAGCTGTCTTACCCTCCTGTTGCTCAGCACCCAGAGGAGATGAGAGCTGCTCTGGTATTTCCCTACTCCACCACTGGACTTTCTCTGAATAGGGATCCTACGTAGTGTGACTACAATGAATGCTGGAGAGATCCCTTATAGGAACAGGAACTCGTGAGCAAGGTGGAGCAACAGAGACTTCACATCCAGCAGAGAGGCGAGAGCAGCTCAGACGGTTCACAGCAGTCAGGGTGAAACTGACGACCTTCTGTATCCACTGAGCCAGAAAGGGACAACTCTACGACACCACATCCTAACGAAGCAAACAAAGAGCTTTTTTTCTTTTCTTTTTAATAATTTCTGTAGGTTATCCCTGTTATTGACCTGTTTCAATTTAAGGAGCCATAACTCCATCTTGTGGCCAAATTAGAGAGTTGCTTGTTTAACCAGCTTACTCTAAAGTATCAATAGTCCGAACTCATGCATTGTGTCTACTGTAGCTTTCTAAGCATAAGTTGAACTAATTACCAAAATGTTTGTAATGTTTTCACGGATGTGGCAGTTTCAATTGTGACTCACAGCGCAGTGAGAAACACTTTGTTTCGTGACAGATTTCTTCTGTTTTTTTCACCTTTTCGGGGAGTGGGAGCTGGGGGCTACAGAATTGCAGTGATAAGGGGTTTTACACAGTTCTGTTTCAAGGAAGACAGATGGTGTTAGAGGGGGGTCAAAGAAGCCATTTTTGTTAACCTGGAAAAACCATCCCTTAACAGAGGAGGTGTTCTCATACCCAAAAGGGACCATACCCAAAAGAGCCACCCTCACCTGACTCACACTATAAAGAGGCTTGTAACTGAAACCCCTCTGACGAGGGAGTTAACGATCCATCAGAACCCCCCCTAACAACCATCAATGGCCCCCAGGTGACCGCTATTGGCCATTATGTTGAAGGGATCGGAGCCACCTGTTGTTTCTTTTCTCTGCCTCCCCTAATTCTTTGTCACACCAACAGTATATTAATCTATTTTCTCCTGCATCCGTTAGAACTGAAGAAGCCTCTTGGATGAAAAATGAAATGTCTTCTAAAAAAACTTCACGTCCAGTTGACTAAACTGAACTTTCTAAGCTATTTCAAGGAGAAGCCATTACAAATGGACATCATGGTTTTTATCCTTGTAAAAGCACTCAAATGATCTAAAATTAAGTTTTAAAAGTATTGAAAAATATTTTCAAGTTTGTGATTTTCAGGTGACAGTATGCAAAGGATTCAAGACAGTTTGAATAAGGCACCGAGAGTATCAAGAAATTCAGAAGCAGTAAAATAAAAAAAAATTGCAGAAGTCTAAGTTTTAAACCTCTGAACTTGTGTTTTTTTTATTTCAAAATGCCAACACTAAAGTTGCATTTTTACCCATTTTTAATGCAGACCATTGAATCATACATCCAGGTTTCATAGCAACCCTAAGAAATGTCTTCCAGTTAAAGATTGTGAGCTCAGATCAGCAAGAGGAGCAGCAACTCTACCGAGCTGGGCTGTCTTTGTTTCCTTAACTTTGCTCCCCATGTGGGAGATAATAAACTAAGCTCTGCTTCGTTGCAGGGAGGAAAATTAAAGCAGTTAAAGTGTAATGAACACAAGCAAGAAAATAACTCATAACATTACAGTGAAAACACCTGGTTTTAACTACAGAGGAGATGAAGCTAAAAGGCTCCTTTTTGTAAAACTTTGAGCACTTTTTTTTTTTTACTTTCAGTCACTTTTATTCACCTCATGCCAAATTATAGCTCTGTCTTTAAAGATAAAACCTTTGGTTTGGTTTTCTGTGTTGCAACATATTTATAATGTCTCACCAATTCACTGTTTCACCACCTTTTATTAATATTAATTAGCAGTATGCTGTTAAACTGCCATGCATTATCAAAGACCCCTAAGTTTTGTTTTAAACTACTTTACCATCGCAGCACATGCCAAAGAGATTTCCGCTAAATTCTTGTTTTGCTTTTTGAACTCCAATGTGTGGACCCTACCCCGCTGAGCATCTCCCACATCTGGTCCTTCATGGCATTTTATTATCTCCATCCTTTGCCCCTTTCTGTTTGTGCATTTTTTCGACTCTCAGCAGAAATGTAGCCATAAAATGCAAAAGTAAGACCCATTAAATACTTCTGTTCAAACCACAAACGTCTTTAAGGAACTTAAGGAACATGGTCAGGAAGAGTATTAATTAAAACAGCCTAAAATGATAGTGTAAAAACTGAAAATGATAAAACAATATCATGAACTAAGCTTATTAATAGATTTAATTTCCTTTTTATTATACTCCTCTATTGTCTCCATCAGTTTAATTTGATTTGTTAAAACACTCCTCTTTCTATAATTAAAGCCTGAAGTACATAATAAAAAAAGCTGGAGATAGTTTATATTTAGAATTAGCGCCAGAGCAAATAAAATCTTCTGGCAAGTGAGATCCTCATGTGATTTTAATGATTACTTGGTACAAAAGCAGAGATTTCAAAATCCTTCTGTATAAATAAGTCTTTCATTGTAATTCTTTCTCTTCAAACTAACAATTATTGACAGCTTATGTGATCAGATGGATCAGATTCTAGTGTTTGTGCTTCAGTTTTAAAAAAAGAAAATCCAGACTTTTTTAAGTAGCAAGTCCAGAAGCCAGACGTTGTGATTATTTGGGGTTTGATAAATGGTTTTGGTAAAACTCTTTCAACCTCTGTGATGGGAGCATTAATGCAGAAAAGTGCACTGAGACCCCAGAGAAACACAGTGTCCATCACCATGGTGTGTTTATTTTCTGCCACACACAGCATGCAGTTATGTACTTATGTCCCATACATGATTTGTGGGAAACAATCTTTTTTGCCACATTTCTGGCATTTCAGGATGGTGGTTTTAATAGCACCCTAGGTGATTCCCTTTGGATTTTGTGCTGTAAGCTAGCCCTGTATTGTAGTTGTCCACCACTTTCTGACTGTTGGGTTATATTTGGTCTTCCTCCTGATGCTGTTTGTGCTCTGATGTCCTCTAATAAACCCCATAGGCTATCACAGAACAGATTTTTCTACTCCATTTACATGACTTTAAAAGCCAACCGCTGAAAATAATTTATTTCAGGGAACAGAGTAAATGTTGTTTTATGCTTGACGCGTTGACCAGTTCCCCACAGCGCCATGTGGACAGATTTTAGCATCCACGCCCCTCAGGGCCAATTCTATGTGGGCTGAGTTTTCCAAACTGCACACTTAGGAAAATGTGTTACTATGCAGACAGTTATAAAAGTAAAAAAAAAATGGCATATGAATGACAGCTCCTATTGGAGAGAGAGAGAGTATACAAATATAAACATCTATTAACATCTTATGATTTAAATATAAATAAATATCAGCACGACCACCAGATTGTAAAAAAACTATTGGAACAAAACCCCTTACATTCTGGGATGGCAGGAAGCGGCGAAGCGCTGTGGCCTGTGCTCAACACTGCCCCCTAGAGTCTATTAGAATATGGAGTACAGCAGAGAAAAGCCACACTTAGTCTTGCGTGCAAGATAAATTCTATTTGTGCATTCACAAAGACACGAGAATCCATCTTGTCCCACTCCAGCTTAGACCGTTTGAGACCAGCCCAAAATGGGTTAGCCAATCACATTTCAGTTTTATGGTTTAAGGCAGGACACTTAGTTATGATGAAGCAAGAGATGCTGAGGCTGCAGCCGAACCAAAATAAGCATAGCAGTGCAGGAGAACACACTCATAGCTGCTGTTATCACGTCTGTTTTGTCACAAAGCATGATTTTAACTTTGAAAGAAGAAAAGCAAGAGCTCTAAAAGTGTATGTTTTTTTGTGGTTTCTCATGGTGTCTGCTGCTTCAGACATTTTGTTTACCCCTTTTGTTAATGTTACTGGCAAAAACCAAACTTCAGTAGGCGGAACTAGGATTCACTTCACCCAATCAGCTCAGATTGATGATGTGCAGAACTAAACCAAGGGTACGACACGTTATTAGTCTGGCTTTGCAGGTTAGCTTGGAGTGTAAAAGGCTTCAAACGCTTTGCCAGCAACGTTCTGGACATCTTATTTCTGTAAGGAACACGGATGTGTCAAGCATAAACTAGCCTTGAAAGGAAGCTGAATATAGGTACACCATTGTCTTGAAATTGGAGATGTAAAAATTTTCAAAACTATAAATGTATTTTGGCTCTACAATTTTACACTGTCCACAAAAAACCACAAAAACACAGTAAAGTTTGTGGTTGTAACATGAAAAAACATGAAAAAGCTAACAAAGCACTTTGTTGCTGAGCTTACTCTGTAACAAACAGCCTAATAAATATTAACTGATAAGTAACCCTGCCCCTTTAAAAATGTAACAAAATAAAAAGGGGACCTGGAAACTAAACCATTGGGTTATTTCACCATTATATTATTTAGCCATTTTATTAAATGAGTTAAAGCCAACAGATGTTTTGCTGTTAAAGCCCAACTCAACAAGAACAGGTTTGGCTGTGGTATAGAACGACCTGTGTAAACAAACAGGCAAGCATCGATTTATCAACACCCATCCTCTGGGGAATTCAGCAACAAGCCATGCTGCAGAGCTCACCTTATTGGTGCCTTGTGAAAGTTTGGCTGCTGCCCATGGCCGGTCTATGGCAACCAGCCACCAGCTAGAAAAAAAAAGCAGAAAGAACACACGCTCACAAAAGCATTACAATGCATGCTGGGTTTCCATGGCAAAATGAAAGCAAAGGAACACCAGAAAAAAAGTGAGATGTCGACCAATAAAAGCCATTAAAAGCTGGGTGGAGGGCATATCTAGCCGGACTGGCAAACAAGAACAAAGTACAGAGTCTTCCATGATCAGAAACACACGTATGATAAACTAACCCTGTTTTGAAGTGTTGTTTGAACAAAATCTTGAAGGGTGGTGGTGGTGGTGGAAGGGGGGGTGTCTTTAGGGACTGGTGGGGGCAGGGCAGGGCAGGGTAGGATTCTGGAAGAGTGGTGTTTGAGTGTCCCTTTGCCTTCTACAGCTGCCCATCATCAGTTCGCAACATGGGAGAGAAAAGGAGATCTGGGAGCTGACATAATGAAGCAGGGAGTGGAGGGGGGGGGACTCCATGAAAACACACACCGAGACCTTGTTGAGGGAGCAGTGGATGTTTTGTTGCCTGAACAATACTTAGCCACAGAGGTAGGTACATGTATTTTCTATGTTTGGGGTTGATTAAAGTAAAGAGCCCATGATGGGAGTCTGCTTCCTTACAGAACAAAATGTATTATCTTGCAGACTGCTAATCAATACAAGAGACTGCCTGTCACATAAACTACACCAAGTCTGAGTGAATATTGAGTGAGAACAAATGAGAAGACGATTCAGCTGTTTTCCTCCATGCAATCAGGACGGAGCGAGGACAAGCAGAGGGGAGTGTGCGCAAGTTTGCAGGCTTGAGAGTGTGAGAAAGCTTTGGAGAGACAGAGGGAGACAGAGGAGAGAGCTTCACCCTGGCTTTTCTCTGCTGCGACTGGAGAGAGAGGCGTGCCCACGGACCAGTATAAAGTCCAAAGAGAGCTGCTTGCTTTGAGCCATTCTCAGAAGACGGTCCTTCGTGTTGCACATAGACAAGAGGAGGAAACTGTGGCTCTGACATTTTTTTTTTGATGACAAGCTTTACAATTGGACACTTGTTGACCAAGTATTTTTGGTGCTTCCTCATAGGGTGGACAATACTTACCTGAAGAAACCACTTGTGTATCTTTCAACTTCAACTAAGAAATAGTTCTTTTATCACCCAAACCTTGGCTAGCTGATAAAAGACAGGCTCCAGTTTCTGCACTGTGAAATTGAACCAGAAGAACAGAGAGGCAATACAGCAGAGGCATTGTGTCCCTGCAGTTGAAACAAGTAACCAGCTGAAATATCAAGATTCCTGGATAAAGTATTCGTGTAAAAACCTTCTTTATCCGTCTAAAGTCTGCTGTCTGAGAGGAAAGTATTCAAAAACACACAAGGGAGGGGTAGACCGGAGAGGATCCTTGACAAAGGGCAAAGGACTAAGTGCAGGTGTCTGAGCTGTCATGGTGCGAAGACGTGGCGTGGCTCCGACCTACTGGGGCCTGTGGACATTTGGCGCCCTGTCGTTGGCGGCGCTGTGTCTGTCGGACCAGGCCATCCGATGTCCAGTGTGCTCTGAGGAGAGACTGGCCAGTTGTCGTCTGCCCGAGGGCTGTGAGGAAACAGTGCGTGAGCCTGGCTGCGGCTGCTGCCCCACCTGTGCTCTTCCTAAAGGGGCTCACTGTGGCGTATACTCACCTCGATGTGGCACCGGCCTCCGATGCTACCCACCGCGCGGGGTGGAGAGGCCACTGCACTCCCTGATGCATGGCGGGGGCATCTGCACGGATGAGAGGGAGGTTGAGGAGAACTCAGGTAAGAGCAAACAAATCCGAGTATGCATCCTTGTAGCCGCTTCTAGTCAGAATTATGAAAGCAAAGCTTTTCAGGAAATGTCTGATTCCAATCCATCAGTCCCGCCTGACCAGGTCAAATTTCTGTCCATTTGCTCACTTGGACTCACCTGACCTGCGGAGTGGTTGCGACAAGGTCCTGCGTGTTCACCTTAATCTCAGCTAAGCCGTGAAGCAGAGCATGCTTCCTGTCGGACAAGCTCACACAGTCCCTCCGCTGTCTGCTGGTTGCTCACTGTGAAAGGGGGCCTGCTGTGCAGTGCAGGCTTAAGACTTGGAAGTGACTTGACATTGGCCAGGACAGGCATTGTGTGCAAGAATTTCTGCTGTACCTGTTTCAATGAAAGGGGGGATTAAAAAGAGATCCTGGAGGTAGCTGTCAGTAGCAAGCAGGGATGTACAGTCAGTGTGGTGGTGGTGCAAATGTAAGTTCATGTGTGTGCCTTTGTAATAGGAGAAGGTAATAAAAGATGCTGGATGAAATGACTGTAATGGAGAGAGGTCGGTCTGGGGCTATTAGCGCTCCCTGCAATCAGTAATTCACTGGTGCTCTTCCATGGACATCACCCTTCCTCCTGTTCCTCCTGCTGTTGCTGCAGATTTCTAACACTTCTTCTACTGTGTCTCTGTTACGCTTCTTCGGTCTTCGGCCCCTGTGAAACAAGGGGAAAGTCTGCATCCAGCTTCCCACCGTAGGAGGGCTACTACTGGCTGTTTTTATTGTAATCATTTGCTTCTGCAGATGACATCAACAATTTAAGTCCTTAGAGGAAATTAAATAGCTCCTATATTCAGTTTTTTTTAGATACATTAGCTGAAGAATTGCTTATACCAAACAAGCGTCCAGGTTGGTGCTGGTTTCTGAGAACACCACAGAACTGGAGGAGAGTCACCCAATAGAAAGCTCCCAGGAGGTGCATCCTAACTGCAGCATCTGCTCCCCATGACCCGATCTACCCCACCTCCTGTGTGCCCCAAAGAGCCTTTGAGCGCATCGTCCATGCCTTCAGCTCTTTGAAGAGGATGAGCTCATCGGCACCCTTGCTGCCAGAGCTGAAATTAGAGCCTTCTGGTCTCTCTGTGCATGGCAGGCATAGGTTAGCGTGACTGCATGAAGTAAAAGAGAAGAAGAAAGCGGATTTTTGGAGTTTGATATTAAAACAAGAAACAAGGAGCTGTGTGCGTTTGTCTTGCCTTTTATCTGTCCACGCCCGAGTGTTACTGCTGCCCTCTGATGTTGAGCTAACCATTAAGTGACCCTGAATGTAGGCTGCAATAAAATAATGGGGGGGGGTCATGCCTGCTTAATTTGCCAAACAAAATCTTTTTGAAACTTTTGATTTTTTTTTCTGTATTTGCTTACGTAAGTGCTGAGTTATATCAACACAGAATGTCCTAACTGAGTCTGTCATATCAAAGAGGTTTGGCTCACCCATAAACCTCACTGTAAATCAGTTCTGATATCTACTGAGTATGATGAGAAACAATCAGAAAAGAGGGAAGTGCAGTAGATTTCCTTTGTGGTGCATTCACTGCACTTATGCATTATTAAACAAGGGGGTGCATCTCCTGAATACATGCCCCGCTCCTAGCAACAGTGAACATGCAAGATAAAAATAGAAGAGGGTTTTTTAAAAACCAAGAGGATTCATATTAAAAGGAGCTGGGATGGTGGGAGGCAAATCTTAGATGAAAGGAATTTTAGGATGCTTAGGCTGTTTTTAACAGCCCTGCTAAAAAACAAAAACCAAAAACAAAACAAAACAACTTTTTTTATATATAATAGTTTTTCTCATTTAGTTTTAGTTTTTGACATAACCTCATAAACTACCTGGAAAAAGATGCTTCCAATAGGGATCGTCAAGATTCTTTTACATGCATTTTTTTATATTAACAGGCACTCTCCAAATTCTCATGTTAAAGTCAAAGACTGCTTGAGTGTTTCTTCCTAGAAGCCCTCTGTGTCTTAATACTTAGAATAAATCATCATGTGTGTGTTGGCCTCCATTCCTGCATTCCTGCCGGGAGCAGCCGGGTGTCAGGTATAGGGGCGCGTCTCTCTGGTGGCGAATGCAGATATCATTTACGAACTGATACATACTAATGTCAGGTGATGAAAAGCCCTACACCTATGGGTCCCAAGGGACTTGATGAATAAAGCTGTCAGTCGAGCTGGACTCTGACCACACTTACTTTAATGTGACGCACACAGGTCATTATAAAAAGCCCCATGTTAATGTAGATACTGTGGCTTGAGACTTTTTGGCAGTTTTCAAGCTAGTTAAAAATCTGGTTTAAATTTCTCTAGATTCTGTTTATTTATAAAGCTTTGGTTTACAACAGATGCAACACTAAGGGACTCCACGGGAGAAATCTAATCTAATATAGTGGTCTTCAGTTTCCCTGCATTGTGATAGCTACTAACACTTTATTGCACAAGCATTGGCAAAGTCCCCCACCCCTTTAAATCTTTTGTGTGGCCACATTTTGGGTATTTGGTAGAGAAAAAAATAGTTATGGAGTGTATGCTGATGCTGAAACTGGAATCCAGGTCATAACTTTTTACTGGGAACAAACTGAAGACCCCAAAACTAAAAAACTAAGACTGGACAAACTTGAAATGAACAGTTTCTTCAAAGATGGTTTCTTTCACAGAATTCAACATTTATACTACAATATAACCTGGACTAAACTATAGTACTGATTACAAATTCTGAAATCTGTGATCCTTTTAATTCCACTGTTATCAGTATGAGTATTCCTGGGCACTTGGGCAGTCTTTAGTAGAAATTTCGGAATGAGGCAATGCAAGTAAAAGGTAATTTGTATAACCTTTTTTTCACAGACAGGTGTCACAAGAAGGATAAACTCAACAAAATACTGTACAGTGGAAAAAAAAAATCACAAATAGTATCATAAACCCATATCATGGAAGCTCAAGAAGCTTTCTTGAAACAAAAATGTAATTAGCTGTCACATGCTCATCCAGGAGGAGCTTGTCTTGCAAAGTCAATGACCCGATTGATCCGCTGGTTTTCCTTAGACAGAAACGGACTATATGATCTGATTGAAATGTCTCTGTAAAGTGCCTTAAGATGACATGTTGTGAATTGGCACTATAAACTTAACTGAATTCAAATGAATTGAACATGAAAATTATTAAAAGACTCCAAACTCCATAAAAAGACAGGGAATACGTCTGGGTTCAAATGCCTGGACAGATTGGTTCCCTTGTGCTTTTAAAGCAGGTATAAGAGAACACTAAACGGTCTAGATTTAATGTCCTCAGACTACAGCAAGAAGCATTTGTTTGAATTTATCGGAACATACAAAGAAGCTTAAATAGGACTAGAATTTAAAATTTCGTATTGAACCGCTAGCATCGAGACTTTAAAACAGGGGTTTCATGAGTCCCTCTGTTTAAGCTGGCTAAAGAACACACCACAAGTATTTGGACAACTTTGCTATTTATTATTTTTTCTGATTGTCAGATTTAGACAAAAATAATAAACAAAGAGCAAACATTAATATCTATTTTTTTAGTTCCACTTAACTCAACTTCAAGCTATTCAAAAATCTATATAAAAATGATAAAGCTTAAAATTAGTTCAATTTTACAAATGTTTTAATTAAAGGGAACTTCTTTGGTTTCATTGAATTAGGACATCACAACATGAATCTAAATCAACAATTTTCTAATTTCAAAATTTAAAATCCCAGGATCAGCTAATTGTGCTTAGTGACCAAGCTAACCATAACAGTAATACAAACCTATGAGACAGTGTTTTACTGAATTTTGCACTTTAACACTGTACCAACATGTTCACCAAGGCAGGTTATATTGATAAAGCATTACAAGACATGTTATCTCAAAGGACATATCTAATCAATTTTTTTTAGCAATTGTGCTCATCAGAGCAAACTAAAACATTTCACTAGTTACAAAAAAACAAAAAACAAAACAGTGATGAAGTCTTTATTTATTTTCTTATTTTTCCACATTCAAAATAAGTACTACTCGCACCAACAGAAGTTAAACTTCCCTACTTTCGCTCTTCGTGGTAGTTCTTTGGTATGTATGTAACATTAATGTAGTTATTCACATCCTATTTTTAACTGCTCATAGGCTGATGTATGCCAATTCTGTTTATATGTGCAGAAAGCTGCATGGAAATGTATATTTACCTTTAGTGTGGTTGTAGCAGTAACCATTCTTACAATCTACAAACATTAGAGATTCCAAGGGTCCACATGCAGGAAACTGAAATGTTATCACCTCTGATATTACATTACTTTGACTCACCAGTTGAAAGTTCCCAGGTATATCGAGTACATCATTATTCGGAAACTCTACCCAGTTAATGAAAAAAAAACATCCATACCCCTTAAAACCTCTAATTATGTGTTAATATGAGAAGGTAAAAAAAATACACCAATAAAAAAAGTATTAACCATGAAAGTGTAAAAAACTCTTGTATTTTCAAAGGCCTTTCTTATACTATATACACTTGAATCATCAAGTAAGTTCTTGGAAATCAAACTTGAAGTTTGCATTAATGCAGCTCTTAATCCTTTTAAAGGGAACTGGAGTTTTGACATTCTTTTGGCAGATGTTCCTTCGAGTTGTCTATTTGTTTTCTTTGGGCACTGCAGTGCATTTGGACAGCTGGAGCTGTTATGATGGAGTAAATGAGATTACCTCACTGTGACCTCCTTCTGAAATAGAAGCTGGGAGAGATATGCCAACAATTTAACTCGTCCAGGTCATGACAAATATTTTTGGGACAATGAGTCCTTATGGGTTACTACATCAACATCTACTGATAAAACAGAAAAAAAAAATTCCACTTCTCAACCACATTTTTTTCAACAGGGCAGCTTGTTTGATTGCAAGAAAACTGGCATTACTGCTAACCTTCTTCCAAGATGTGATGTGATGTGTGATGTGAATTCAGTGTAAAAGTAGAAGTAAAATGTGTATTCCAGTGTAGTTTAACATAATTCACTATTGCATTTGACTTAATCTTCTGAGCCAAAAGACATACAATCCCACCGCAGCTCATTCCTCTAATATTGTTGGATAACTGACATGAATTCAGATCCTGTTTCAATAGGGAAGAAAAATAAAATTCCTTCCTGAAAACAGAAGAAACCCAGACTCTCAGTGGAGGGAGCGGACAGTGCTTTGATCTTAAAGTCTTTCACAAAATTAAAGACAATGTTTTTTTTTGTTGATGATCCATCTGGAAGAGATTGTTCTTTGACCTTGAATCCATAGTTTTGAATCTTATCCACACCTGTGTGAGTCTGTTTTCCCTTCCTTGTAAATGTTTGGGGCCTCGGGCTGTTTGTCTTATACAATTTTTTAAAAGTCAACAAAGGTATTTTCTTTTTACAAGTAACTAGAAAAAGAGTGATAGCACACTTAGAAGCGGATTGTTTCTATCAACACTCCACTATATTGATCTATTATTTAATCTGTTGAGGAGAACATTTGAATTTAAAGCAGGAATGTTTTTTCCATTTTGCTGATTTGTAGCTTTACTTAGTTTCAGGCTCCCTAAACAATTACTCAACACTGCATCCATTGTGTTTGGATTTGCAAAAACTAACAAACAGGACTGTTTTGACAGGAGTCAAACTGAAAGCAGAATGAACACAGATGAAACGGTTTTACTTGTCGTCATGATCCAATGTGGACTTTCCTTTGCTTTAAATCCAGTCATTGGTAAATGAAAGAGGGTGAGAACAAACATTTCACGTGAGCTGTGGTGTTAGTTCAGATTGGAGTTTTTTTAAAACTGAATCAAATATCAGCTGTATATTCACTGATTTTAAAGAGGTCTATTGCCTTGGAGCTGCAGGTTTGACAAAGTTAATCCTGCAGAATTTAGCATGGACAGAAAAGGAAAAAAAAAACAGTTGATTTTAAGCCTCAACGACTTATGAACTTCCTGCCAGAATCATACAAAATTAAGGTTGCAGGTGATGGAAAGTAAAGTCTTCTATAGGCTTCATCAAGAAGCCTGATATTACAAATATTACAGTTCTTTGTTTATAAATCTCCGTTTTGGTTCACAGACTAAAAGTTACAAATAGTATAATTACAATAAAGCAAACAAACCTGATTCCCTGATTTTAGCAGAGGGTGGTGCATCATCATCATCATCATCACTGCTAACAGTCTGGAAAGGGTAATGTGAGACCTTTGTGGCTGAATCAACACCAGGACATTTATTCTTTATTTTTACCATTTATTTGGCTGGGTAGTAAATGTACAATCATAGATGTCCTAACTGGTTCTCATCAAACCGACAGCCTGTTTTAAAACATATTCTACTTTTATTTCACAATAACGGAGAAATAGCCAATAGTGTCACGGAGCACTGGAGTATTATGGCACCTGAAAGAAACAATATAACCTTCAGGTTCAGGGTTCTTGGTGAAGAATTGAATGGTCTCAAACAAAAAAAATGAAGCAAAAAAATCAAATATTTAGGTAAATTTAAAATGAAAACTACAATGTGATTTATTGTGCAGCTACAATCTGTTTCAGTCTACAAGAAGAAAATATTGTATGGATGTAATTTATTTCCAGCAGGAGGTTGGTCCTTTATTTTGGCTGGATCAAGGCTCATGTTTTTTAACCTATTTCCTAACAGTCCCATTATCAAAACAGAGATCAGAGCCCCAACCAATGCAAAGTGAGTGTTTTAAGATATTCCTACCAACATTATTGAAAACAAAATTAACACTCAGGTTAGATTGTAGGGTTTTTATGAATATTTTTATACTTAAAACAAAACACCATAAGAAATTAAATTGATATGCAACAGTTACTGTAGGCATATGTCTACCAAATGGTTTATGGCATGAAATAGTTAGTAAAAAAAAAAATTAGCAACATCTGGTGAAAAGAAAGAAGTTGGGTAATGAATTGTTGATGTACCAGCACCCAGGCACCCTACAATAATTCAATAGACCATGAAGTTATCATTACACCAACATATTATTGATTCGACTATGAGGCCATCTGTCCGACAGCTTAAGTCTGACCCAAACTTGGTCACGTAACAGGACAAAAATCCAAAACACAGCAGCAAATCTACAACTGTAGTGAGTCACATGAATAGAGGACTCAAAGAGAAGACCCGGCACTGTACTGTATATTAAGCAAAACTTCACAAAACAAAACAGTTCAAGCAGAGGCAAGTCCAAATAAAAAACTAATTTTCTCAAAATCACTAAAGGACAGTTTTAAGATCAAGGTTAGAACATTAAATGCAAAGTTCAAAGACCTGCCAAGGAACAATTGCAAATAAGGAGGTATAAATAGACAAGCAGAGGAAGGAAGACGACGTGACACAGGTGGGTTCCAATGGAGTGTGGCAACGGCTGATCACAGGTGGGAAGTTTAGGAAGCTCAGTTTAATTAGCCTACAAAACAAAACAGGGAGTTCAAAAAGAAAATACATCCAGACACGTCTATACGCCACTCCAAAACACTTAAACAGAGCTGGAAGCGATAACATGAATAATGATACTATTGATTGGTTAACATCTTATGTTATGCAATTCAATCTTTTAAGTTCAATATTGCTTCAATATGTCAGTCGATCAAAGGAAGAACAGTCATATGAAATAACATGCAAAAAGTATTTAACCTTTCTCACTATGTCAAATTACAAGATGTGGATTTTTGAGAACAATAGAAAGTTGTGAATAATTATCAAGGGGCAGGAAATGAAAAAGTGCAAAAAGTTCATTTCACTCTGATACCCCTGAATAAAATCCCATGCAAATAATTGCATGCCTTACCACAGAAGCTGTGTAGAAAACTCATGGTCAAAGAAATAAAATGAAGTTAGTCAGAGTTGATGTGGAGGTGGATGAAGCTAAAAACAGGGTAATCCTGGGACAAAGCCTAAGAGGCTACAAGGATCTGAGACTGGAGAGGAGCCTTGAAAGTTGACGTTAACTGACAATCTCTATTCAATCTGTCTGATCTTGCATGGTTTTACAAAAAAAAAAGACAAAATGCTATTCTCTGGAAGAGACATACTGTACTGTACTCTGTACTCTGTAAGACCAACAGGGTACATTAAATAACAAATTGCGATTCTACAAAGTAATAGACTGAGCAAGGTTAACCAAAAATGCTTGCCACAGTTTTCAGGTCTTATTTGTGAATCTTCCTTTATACTGTATATTATTTTTCTTCCCTTTGAAAACGATGGAGCAATGTTTTTTGACCATTCTTATGAATTACGCCAAAATCCATTAAGGCTTTTTGAGTTCAATTAAAAAAACAAGTAAAATAATGTCATAAATATTATGATTTACGAAGTATTTTACAAGGCATTGCTTGTTATTTTAGGTCTTCTTTAGTCACAATTCCTTCTCACCTGTCACTACTTACATCCTGACAGCTTAAGCCATACAACGTAGTAATTATATCAAACATGTTAAAGGGTGGTGATCCAAGTGAAACCTAATACAGAGGGTTAGGGTTAGGGTTAGGGACTTCCTCTATTTAAAATCAGGGTAGCAAAGAGGACATCGCCCCCCACCCCCACCTCCCACCCCCCCAGCTCGCCCTCTGAAGGAACGTGGACTTGGAGAGAAACATTAGCTGAAAGATGAGCAAAGGACAAAGTGAAGAAAGTAGCTGATATGCTGTTACTTCTCCTTGAAGAAAGTGCTTAACACATACATGACTAAAAATACAAACAGCTGAGACACACTTTTCATTTGGGACAAACAGTTTAACTGCACAGCTATGAGGAACCTGGTTATTGTCCAGCTCCTGGTTTTCACTCCTGTTTGAAAACTATAAATATATAGAAGATAGCAATCCTAAGAAAACCTTAACTTTTTTTAAGCTAACTCCCCAAAAAAAAAAAACAACGATACTTTCAGTTATAATCTGGCTTCAGGTCCAGAGAAAAAACTTTGAAGTGTTGTAAAACCCTCAAAGTACATTGATACAGGTGCCAGCATGTAAAGAAAGCCAGGGGCACAGCGGTTATTTTACACAATGTACTTTGAAGCCACAAGTGAACAGAAGGATGTCTGAACACAAAAGATTACAACTTTCCAAAGTTATTTTGGCATTCCTGTACCAACATTCAGTGACCAGTGCCCTCTAATGACGAAGAAAATGCCCTCTAACAACCTCCATGTGGAACAAAGGGATGTTGCTGAGGGGGTTCTTAAGGACGAAGCGCGAGGGGGGGGGGCATTTCCTCAGGAAGCAGCTGGGTGCCTGGTGGCCCAGAGAGCTGCAGAATTATAGGCATACAAAGGTGAAAGTGGTGCTGACCACATTGCAGGGAGGGTGAAAGAACAGTATCGCTTAAAACCTCAGAGCTTAGTTTTAACACAGTAGCTGCAAGGTACCAAGGTCAGTGCTGAGGAACAGAGCCCAATCACAGAGCTCTGTCCTTGAGGTTAACGGGCCTACTTTTAGCCTGGATTTCTCCACATTCAGCTAGACGAAAATCTAGTTCGCCTTTGGGAAGTATTTAAACCTTTTTAACATTTTCATTTTTTGTCACTTTACAACCATCTTTCATTTGGTTAAAGGATATTTGTTGTATTTAAATTCATTGTAATTCTGTAAGTGTGTAGAAGTGAAAGAAAAAACCAATGGTTTTCTAATCGTTTTTACCTATAAAAAATTATATGCATTCGTTATCACACCCACTTCTGAAACCCCTGTGTTGTTTGCCTATAAAAGTTACTTAATTAGTCCGTGGACTCCAAATGTGTGTAATTATTTCTTTGTAGGGCTACAGCTGTTCTATGAAGACCTCAGAAGCTTGTTAGGAAACATCAGAGCAGTGTTTTTTCGACCCTGATCCTGAAGGCATACTACCCTGCATATTTTTGATGTTTTTCAGCCTCAGCACACCTGATTTCAATTGTGTTCTGATTAACAGGCTTTGCTAAAAAGCGTTTATCTGAATCAAGCATCTAAAACATGCATGGCAGTGTGCCTTGAGGAGCAGCGTTGAAAGACTTTGCACTTGAGAACAAACTGAATCATGAAGAACAAAGACAGGCCCTGGATGAAGTTGTGAAGAAGTTTGACACAGAGAAGGTTATAAAACATTATGCCAAGTTTTTCTCAGTCTCACAGAGCACTGTTAAAGCCATCATCTGAAAGTTGATATAGTATGGCACAACTGCAAACCCACAAGCATGTCAAGGGGAGTTTAAACTCAAAAAGGAGCCAGGATATGAATGGTCACTGTGGACAAGCTGCGGAGATCCACAGCTCAGGTAGGAAAATCTGTTAGGAGGAGAATTAGTAGTAATACACTGCATATCTATGAACCTTCTGAACGAGCAGTGAGAAGAAAGTGAGAGTAAGAAAACCATAAGAGGCTCTATTTGCAACATGCTAATGACAGCCAGATTTAGCCAAACCTGTCCAGGGCAATGCTAGTAGACATATAGCCCAAAAGGCTTGGAAACCGTATAAAAAAGCACAACACTTACAATTATATTTGCAACACAGTAAACCTTGACAGAATGTCAAAAGGTATGACTACTTTTGCAAAAAAATGTACAATGAGAGATGAGGAAGACTGGTAGAAAAGAATGAAGGGGCCAAATGTATTATGAAACTCTGAAAAACTGCTGTCCCTTGAAACTTAACCCTCTTTATGTCTCCATGTCCATATTTTTAGCAACGGACAGACAGGAGGAGATCATCCCTGAACACCCCAACAACAGCAATATCCGTTGCAGTCCACAGGACAAGCGCTGCATACAGAAGACCATGGCACGGCACCCTATGAAGTCCACAAATCTGAGAAGCAACAGCGCCAGAGAGGAGACCAAGCCAGTGCTGGTGAGAGAAATAATCAGTTTAACAGAAAACAGCAAAAATAAAAATGATAGCATCTGTCCTGCAACACATACCTAAGCCTTGCCAAGTGTTTTATATAAGGAATTTATAGGTCCTCGGTTGGAACTGTGTGGTTATAAATTCCACAAATTAGTTATTTACAGACTGTAATATTAAAATACTTAGGAAATAAAGGTTAAATTGCATCACTGTGCAATTGGGCATGTTCGCTGGCAAAGAAACAGTCACACCAGTCTAATAACTCAATGCCAGACATGATGTGATGCCATAATGTCCACAGAATCCATGATGTATCCATGAATATACACACATACAAGCTGCCCACTACCAGGAGTGCTGCCACCCAAGGTAATTTTTGACACATTCTGTCTTTAGCGAGTGCAGCTGAGCTAGTTATGCAGACTGATTAAAGGTATTATCCCTTCACATGCAACGTTCTTCGATGTGACCTAATGTTAAACCAAATTGCAAAAGAACCATATCAGTTAAAGTTAAAAATGTATTTTTTCATGTGAGTGAATTTTGCATGGGAAAAAATAGAAAACATTATTTCAACTTGGTTGCTCAGTCGGGTTCGCAGATTCCTTGAGACATTTTAACCCAGCCCCCCCTTATTGAAACACTTTAGGTTTCTGACAGTTGCTTTCACCTTTTCAGTATATCATCTGTAGTATTGAGGTCTGCAGACTGTTTGGATCACACTTAATGATCCTAGGGGGATTCTTCTTCGTCTGCTCATTTTCTTTGATAGCAAATATTTAACAGCATTGCAGGGAACCTTATGCATGACTCAGTATGATTGGTAATGATTGGTTTAAGATTTAACTATGCTGCTTACACTTTCCAAAGAGATGCATGTCATACTGGACATTTCTTGTCTTCTAAAGGGTATGTGTAGGGTTAATGTCAAAGGCGTTGGTTTTGAAGTCATCTGACCACAGCAAATTCTCCAAACCCCTCAGTGAGCAGGTAATTACTCAAGCAAGGACTGCACAGTGCTTGAACACTTCGGTCTGTCATGTGAAGTGTGTTACCAGTTGTGCTCTTGGTAGCTTTGGTCCCACTTGCTTTCATACCGTTGAAACGCTTACCATGCAGTTAAAGCAGATCTCTTACTTTGTTTTGACAATATTCTCATTCCAAGAGGCAGTTTTTCGTACAGAACCCCAAGCCAAGGGTGGAAAAGATCTCTCTTTTTCATTTCAAAGTGCCACTTAAATATGATATATTTTCCCTGGCAGTATTTAAAACACATTTGGTCTTACCAATCATTCTGTACAGATTTAAATTGAAGTATATAATGCAGCAGATGTCTTTTATACAGTTGAAAAGTTGAGGTCGGGGCATCTACGATTGTTTGATTGATTAATATGGTACATGGGCACAATACCGATTTGTAGGAGCCAGAATTCAGGCAGGGCTGTAGGGGATCAAAGTCTTTATTTCACTCACTTACTGACAAACTTTTATGGAAATAGGAATTTTGGCTTATATCCTGTCTTTCTCCCTCAAAGTGAAGCCACCATAAAGCCCGGGACACAATGATCCGATTTGGCACCCAGTCCAACTGAAGATCGGATCATCTTAAGCAATAGTTAAAGTGAATATGGCCTGCTTCCAATACTCTGTGTCTGCAATTCTAGCAAAGACAATCTAATTTGTCTAATTTTTTGAGGTAATGTATGTTATTGGTTATTTTTTTAAGTGAAAAAAAAATAGGAAATGAATCTGATTAAGTAGGAACAATCTGGGATTTTATTTTTAAGCCCTATCTCCCAGACCTAACAAAAAGTATAAGATATTTCTGTCATTTTGTTAAAGTTCAGTGGACCAAGGACAGATCGAAGAGTTAAAGGAAACTAGCTGTGATGGAGTTTGAGAATCGTACTATATACATGGGCTAGTTACGGGTACCAAGATATACCGAGGGAAACCAATTAAAAGGGCTTCAAAACCACACAAAGTTTCTATCATGATGTTTATTGTTAACAGTTCAAAATGATGAGGAGACAGTAGTGCTTGAGGAACTGGAATTTTCTCTACTCATATGTAGCATTGGGTTGTCACCACTCATCTATCTGTTGCTGTATGCTATACTTTTCCCTTGTTTACCAGAAAGACTAATTTGTAAGCTTGAAAATAATAAAAGTTTAAACAGAAAATATCAGAATGTTGACAAAAAAGAATTTTGAAATTGTTGTAAGATTTCTTTGCAATTCTGTGCAATAAGCAAAGTTGACTGAACCAGTGGAAAGTTTAGCAGGTGTTTATTCTGTATTTTTCAGTACATGGTATAATTGTTGCTTTTGTGTTTCAAATCATCAAATTTTTTTTTCTCTCAAACCCGTTTGGCACAAAAGCCTTGTAAAAAGGGTTTGGGGTTCTTTTTGTGCTGCTGTTGATTGCATAGTTGAACCGCACAATAGATATGAGGGTGTTGCATATAAGACTAATCAAAAATGTATTTTTTCCAAAAGGCACCATGCCGTGCTGAGCTGCAAAGAGCACTGGACAGATTGGCATCTAACAGCCGCACCCACGATGACCTCTTCACCATCCCAATTCCCAACTGTGACAAGAATGGAGATTTTCACCCAAAACAGGTCTGTGTGACTTAAAGCACAAACTTAGAAAGAGCTTTTTGGAAACACTGAGCAGACATGTCACCCATTGAACTGTGAATCCTGAAAGTTATGCCAAATCAAATGGAAATCATGATCTTTAAACTTCAAATGGCTCTATTAAGACCACATCAGGATCTGTGGGCCAGAACACAAAACACACCCGCAAACGATGACATATTATCTTAGCAGTTCAAGATCAACAAAAGAGTCTCCAAACAGACTAGGGCTGTAAAGCCAAGGCCTTGTTTTTCCAAGCTGGTGTGGAAAGTGATTTACGCTCAAGAATTAAGATGTCATGTGCAAGGCAGTTTGCTCTTTACTATTTAAAACCCCTCCCTTTGTTACTGTGATGGATGCAATTACGTTTTGGATACAGAGTCTATTTTGTTTTGTTTTTTTGGTGTGTTGTTTTGTTATCCAGCTCTGCAAGACTGACATCCAGATAAGAAGAGAGAATCAGAGAACATAAAAAACAGAGATAAAGCTGCTTTAAGTTGCAGACTCAGACTGTGTGATAAAAAGAAAGCTTTGAAAAGGCACCAGCCATCAAACGATTGTGTAACATGGTTGGAGTATCTCAGTCTGCTCAGGTTCTCAGGCATCTGTTTACTGTTTAACTAAAACTGCACTGTGATAATACCCAAAGGGAAGCAAAGCATAGGTCATTAGGGACAACTGGGACCAATTCTAAGCCAGGGTTGCTCTGCGTTTTTTAAATGGCTGTGTTGGAGACTTTTAAAAACCAGAAACCATCCCGTTTAAAGGTTCAAATGCAGACAAACTGTATGACGGGAACAGCTGAAAGCTCACAGGAGGAATCTGGGGATTTGAACCTGATAATCTAATTACACCTAAATACGTTTTACTGTTTGTTTAGTGCCACAATAATTGCAAGATTGTTGTAAATTAACATATAATTGTAATCTGAGATAAGTGTTGCAGAATTGCATTTGACATCTGAGTGCTTCACTGCCAAAATGTATTTAAGAGTCTGGTTTTAAATCATTTTAGAGAGTGCTGGTCACGAGAAGTAAAGACTCAAAAGAGAAAGCTGTTTATTTGCACATCTAGTACATACAGACCAATGTCTACATTCTTCTGGCTGGAGCTATGTGTGCGTCAAAGTGGCCAGTTTAGGTCACAACAGCACTTTTATAGTTAGATTTGCATGGCCTTAAATGATCTATTAGTTAGTATTTCATTATTTTATTACAAAAAAAAAAACCCTAAAACACTTATATATGTATATAGATGTTTTTGTGTGTATATTTGTTATTTAAAATTCTATGTAAATAGTATTCATAGTATTCTAATCAACACAATGAAAATGAACACTTTTATATAAAATCTACAAAATCATGAATAAAATGGGGAAAAAATACTTTAAGTTTTTGTGTCTTTATCAAACACTACCAATAAATAACCATGGCTTGTTGGAGGGGTTACCCAGAGAACAGTATCTTTTCCAACTGCATGAATTGGGTTTGCAAAGTTGCATGTGGTAATTTTGTCTTTTATTTTTGCAGTTATTGAACCTAGAAATTGTTTATTCTTTGAGCTGAACATGAACTTTTTAATACGTTTTTTATTGGGGTTTTAAAAAAAGGTTTTATTAACGTTGATAGCTGTAGGTAAGAAGGATCTTCTGTAGCGGTTTGTCTTGCAACACTGTCTGTAGCAGACTGTCTTGCGCCTGTACTAAGAAGAGAAGTCATCGATCTGATAGTGGAAGCTTGTTCATCAAAATTACATTGATACTTGGAAAAGCAGCACATCTACAGAATGGTTTAGTGTTGGCCAATCCAAGTCCACAGTTTAACCTGACTGAAATCTGCCATGAAACAGCTTCCCTTAACCTGCAAGCATTAAAGAACTGAAGAAATATTGGAAAGTTGTTTATGTTGGCCAGAGTTTCTCCATAGTAATGTGTGACAATCTTATAGTTATACCGATAACAGTGATTCAATCTGTATCATTGCATCTCTGTATATGATGTCTGTTTCTTTCTTTTTTTTTTACATCCACAGTGCCATCCCGCACGTGACGGCCATCGGGGAAAGTGTTGGTGTGTGGATCCGAAGACAGGCATGAGGCTGCCAGGGCCCCTGGAGCTGCGGGGGGATCTGGACTGCCACCAGTTAATGACTGCAACCCTAAGGGACTAAGGAAGGCAGAAAATGGACAGTTTGGGTTTGCTGGACCAGCTCAATTTTCTGGTGCTGTTAGAGGAACCATATGAATAAAAGAACTGTATACTTCAGCCTTCCTCTACCAAAAGCAAATTGTGGTCGAGGAGCTTGCGCTAAAAAAAGGAAACCATGAAATTGAGTTATTTTACTATTATGTTTTTGTATGTGAGACAAAGTGATTTGAGTCTTTTGAGCACTTGTCTTGTTTTGTTCCTACCATGTGAGCTTAAGACAGACCGTCTTTAAACATGTGCGCTTTAGTCAGGTGGTAGAAAAACAAAACAAACTTCAACAGGAAGGGGCTGTATATGTGATTCATGTAAGAGACTCCAACCTCTTCTGTGTAATCTACCTAAAAGTGACAAAAAGCATTTACTCCATTGAATTATAGCTGCTGAAAAAAAAACAGAAACTGTGGATTTTTTTTTCTCTTTTTTTCTGGAGCACTAGTTTAGGTAGAAATACAGAATCAGGACAATCCAGAAAGATTTAGTTTGAAAGATAGCTACAGTTTATTCTGTAATTGTGTTTTATATGTAT